>CAHIKZ030001643.1:232500-302500 GCA_903632075.3 Acanthosepion pharaonis
ATTTTATTAGTAATCTTTAAAATAACGTCAAGCGTTAACTGTAAACTATATTAACCTGTATTATGCTTATATATGTTAATTTATTCTTCCTTTTCTTCTTTCCCCACTTTTCCACCCATTCCTCCTTCTGCATTTTCTTCCTTATACCTGTTATTTTTTTCCCTTTGTCTCTTTTCCCGTGGGATTACTAATTAAATATGGCAAAGTCTGGTCCTTACCCCCTCCCTTACTCTTAAGTATCTTAATAAAAATAGCCTTAAAATTATTCCTATCTTTCTCTTCCTTCTCTAATTTCGACCATATCTATCCTCCTCCTCCTCCTCCCCCTCCCCTGCTCTCTGTCACATTACATCAACTTAAAACTACCCCTCAAAAACGTATAAAAATATTATGTAAGTATTAAAACCATTTTTTATGCTTGGAAATGTGATCTGAGGAACCAGGAACAAAACCAGGTCATAGGGAAATAAAATATAATCAATGGACCCTTAATGTTGTCTGGGTTTTTTTTAATTTCAATTAAATTATATATATATATATATATATATATATATATATATATATATATATATATATGATGAAAATATAGTTTGAAGGTATGCTATAATTAGAAATTAAAGTAGACAATATTCAGAAATAGAGTGTATGCAAAAACAAATGTGGACATTGAAGTCAAAACCCACCGGTGACAGATTGTTCCATGCTTAAACGCCATCTTCAGACAATGATTTAAATTTGTTTATGAAGTTTTTTCTTGTATTTGTAGGTAAGAATATTTGTCTGTTTGGTATATTGGCATAAATTCACCCTGGTTACATTTACAGATGTGTTGTGATACAAAAATTTTTTTTTTGTCTGGTAATTTTATGTTGCTTTTGTGCAGGGAAACCCTGTTGTTTAGTTTTTGGCTGATAACTATATATGACTTCTTGCATTTTGTGCATTTGAGTGCATAAATCACATTTTTTGGTGTAGCACTTTAAATTTTTATTTATTATGAATGTCGTTTTTGGGTTTTCAAAAGTGTAGGAGTTTCTTTCTATAATGATGTCACAAACTACACATCCTTTTTGTTACATTTTGTGACTCCCTGTATTTTGTGTTGGTTAAAACTGGAGGAGTTTAGTATGTGTTTTAGATTTTGTTTTTTTTTATTTTAATTATTTTGCTTGTTTTTAGTATATTTTTCAGTTTGTCAGTAGGTCTAGATTGTTTTATAATTTCTGTATGTTGAAACATATGGTAGAGTTTTTTCGAAGTTACGTTTCTTTGGATTTCGTAGTTGGTCTAAAGGGATTTTTTTCGAGTTTAAAACCTTTGTTTATTAGTGTTGCGAGGTAGCCTCGTTTTTTTAGAGTTTTATGTACTTCTTCTATGCAGGTTTTTCGGAGGTGTTTGCCAATCTCTATAGTGCAAACCATACGTGCTAGAGAATAGGGGATGTATTTCAGGCAGCTTTTTGGGTGATGGCATTTGAAATGAAGATAATATTGGTATTTGTTGCTTTGTCATTCAATTTCAATTCTTTAGTCTGATATAAAGAATTTATATATGACTTTCTCCCAAATTACTAAATCCCTATACAAAGCAGATATACGAGGATATGGACCGTTTAAGATGCTATTTCTAAAGGTGAATTATTTAAATCTGTTGATAATGGTGAACATACTATGGTCAGCTTAAAGCAAATTAGGATATTGTTCCATCGTGAGAAGAACTTATTTCGGAAACGTCAACAGAACAGGAAGTTCGGTAAAGTTAATGTTATAATAAAAAATAGTATTATTGTGAGATATTAGATATCACCTTGAAAGTGTTAGAAACCTGAAACCAAGATGTGTTTGTAGTTTTATCCATGATAATGATCTCAAGAATACTTCTATATTAGTCTAGAAATATTTTCAAGATAAGAATATTTAAGTTTTAAATTGGCCTTCAAATTTCTGATATGAATTCAATTGAAAAGACAAGCAAGAACAACTAATCAACAAAATTCTTCCCTTTATTCTCTTCTAACAACAACTTGAAGTGTGGCAAAAATGATTAGAAAAGTTATAGGTAATAAAGAGTGTACAATGACTACTAATTTTCTTGGTTCATTAATTTTAAAACACACACACACACACAAACATATATGTGTGTGTGTGTGTGCATGCATGGCCAAGTAAAATATAGAATATTTGATTTCTGACCATGAGATCCAGGTTCAAATTTCATCATGGTTGATTTCTCAGGAAAGTGAATTCTTTATGCTATCAGTCTAGGGGGGCAATTCCAGTATGTGACACCTTTAAAAAGTGCCTGAAAATCATACCAAGCCTTGTGAATGAAATTGGGTAGAGGGAACAGTTTGGAGGCCATTGGTGATTGTGCTAACATCAACTCACAAGTCTTCATGACTGAGGGTTTAAGCGTACTGGCCTTGCTCAAACTGTTCACCACATGGCATATAATGCAACTTCTCCACAGGAACCATAACTAAGATTTGCTCAGCATAGTTGTAGTATAAACCACAGTTGGATATATATATATATATATATATATATATATATATATGTGTGTGTGTGTGTGTGTGTGTGTGTGCATGGCCAAGTAAAATATAGAATATTTGATTTCTGACCATGAGATCCAGGTTCAAATATTAGATATTACAATGGAAGTACTTGTTAGAAACCTGAAACCAAGATGTGTTTGTAGTTTTATCCATGATAATGATCTCAAGAATACTTCTATATTAATCCGGAAATATCTTCAGGATAAGATCATAGAAAATGTATTACTTTAGCCTTCACAGAGTGAATTTTATTGAATCTTGCTGGATTCATTGACAAGATATGTGAAAACAAGACGAACAATCTTCAACAAGATGACGATTACAAACATGAAACGGGACAAAATATTCATGTCAATTTAGTAAAACTTTACAGAAAAAAGATTTACAAAAGTTTGCAGCTAAAAAAATGGCACATTTGACTATTTAATCTTCTTAGAGGACATATTGATTTGCCTTCTGTTGTAACCTAGAGAAGGTTGCTGAATAATCCCACGAAGGTTCGTAATGAACGATAATACTTAGGACAAGAACAAAACATATAAGATTCGCCAGCAGCGCGTAGAAGTAGTCAATTGCTAGAAGTGAGTCAAGTGAATTCCACAATGAATCTCCAAATCTAGGATATCTACCAACCGCCGCACGCAGTCAAATGTGGCACAAGGCCGAATTTAATATGGGGTATCCGAGCCCGTAGGGCACGGCCATAATTCCCCGTAGACCCCCCCCCCTATAAAACGGGTTCGGGTAACTGTTTCCCGAGACGAGACTTTGCCCTTCGACATAGCCTCGTCTGGGAATCCTTTCTGCCCGGAAGCAGAGAGTTTGACTAGCACTGCTGGAGTCGAATCTCCAACTGCAGACCCACATACAGTACATACCCATTATCGTCCGTAGGTATGCTACAACACCTTCCATCAGTATGGCTGATGCTAACCTCCAGGAAAGCAACACAATGCAACGTCTCGGGCTAACTTATATGAACTGGAACGATTATATTGCATTATTTCTTATGCCTGCATCTAGGAAAATTGTTTCACTGTGTCGTGCTAGACACATTTTCTCGCCAAAATCTACCTTAACTCTATATGTCTCTAATATTACTGTCATATATGGACTTGTGCTTTTGCTATGTTGACAGAGCTTCCTGGCAAAATCCAAAGAAGAATCTGCAATGCTATTGATTTCTAACCTGTGACTTTTCTATAAGTATTTTCATGGTATTGTTCTGATGAGCTTTCCTCTTTGGTGCTTCGAGGTTACGAATTTAAGAGATGTTCTAGAATGACAGGGAGATCACATCATCTTGCAGTTGAAATTGCTAGATGTAACCATAAATCCTATGCAAACACTTTAGTCTCTCGTACTTCTTGCTTGAGAAACTTTCTTCCAGATTCTTGATTTCTAGACAATTTTGACCTTCAAATATTTAAATGCAATATCAATCGTCCTGTTATATCCTCTAATAACCTGTTCTTTTATTGTCTGCTCTCCTTAATAACGTTTTTTCTTAGATTCTTTTATACTCAGTACCCACATAAACTTGGCGTTTTAGTCACTTTATCGCCTTGCCTAAGGGTAAGAATGATAAAAAAAAGATAAATACATAGGTATATTTGAACAGATAGTGACAGTGAAACAGATGATAATAAAACGAGTAATATGTTTATGTGAACAAATAAAGAAAGAAGCAGGCAACCATCTTTCAGATTATTATTCGTTTATCAGCGTCTTTTAACATAACATTACATAGTTCTCTTATTTTCAGACGCAAAAATCCCAGATTAAAAAATAAAACAACAAAAATTCTTGAATAATTTCCTTCCTTCATTATTGAACAAACAAAAGAAGAAATCTGGTATCTTTGCTACAATGCCATCATGTCGAACATCTCGGAGCGGATCGCCATGGTTACTTTTTACTCATCATCAAATTCAATTACAGTGGGAATCAATTGAACGGCGGATTCAATAAGCCAAGCAATAAAACGTACGTAGATAATTGGTAATACTTGACGGAATTGCAAAAGATGAAAGGAAACACAAATAATATGCCGGAAAATTGATATTGTATTTTCTCAGCAGTGAAAGCAAATAAAATGGTGAAATGCGACGACGATTCAAAACAAATTCTTTCGCGTCGGGATCACAATGAAATATTGCTTGTCATCCATGCAGAGCGCGTCGCTCTCACAACCAATCATCGCGAAAGAAGAGTTTTCAGAAGACACGCCTCTTTTGAAAATGGCTGCTGAACAAAATTGCTTTTCCGTCCAAGCGCCTTAAGACAAATAATAAATACATTCGTTCAAGAAACATTTCTCTTATTTAATCATTTCAAACCGTAAACGTAACGCCGAGAAACTTACCTGAATATTTCAATGAGGTCTTTATCTTATATATAAAGTACAGTGTATATGTGTGTATTTGTGCGTGTGAGTGTCCAAGCAACTCCTCTGCTACCACTGGTCTGATTTCAATGACTCATAGTTCAATCAAAAGCTCTAGAAAAGTTAAGCGCAGGGAACGATTTTCGTTGAGCTCAGATTCAGGGTTGCCAGATTATATATATTAATATATATATTAATATATTATACTATCTATTATCGTTAATTTCATGGTTCAAAGGGAGTAACTCTTATTTTTCTTTTGTATCCAAAATTACAGTGCATGTTTTATTATAACATTTTTGCACTATATAAGACAATATAAACAGAACTATTTTTTTAAATGAAAAGCAAAACAATCCTCGAATAAAAGAACCGTAATGAAGGACAGTTAATTAATGAAATATTCTTTTTTTTTAAATAAATATGCAAATAAGTTGAACCTGAAATGTGATATGGGCTTGAAGTTGATAATATATAATACAGATATGAACCTTCTATTGTCTAAATTACTCTCTCTCTCTTTCTTTCTTTCTCTGTCTCTGTCTCTGTCTCTCTCTCTCTCTCTCTCATGGTTTGTAACACAATATTTATCATGTCTCAGAGGTTTATCTGTCTTTGGGAAGAGTCCACTCATTGCACCAGAGAGAGGGATCGGTGCACGTACCGAGGGTTGCAGAGACAATTTTTATTCCTGGCCCGGGTGTACACGCTTGAGTCCCCACCTTAAAAACAGACCTTGTGCCCCTAATGTGAAAATCTCTCTCTCTCTCAGTTTGTAGCACCCTATTTATTATCTATCGGTTGCGTCTCTGTCTTTGGGCAGAGTGTACTCAGGAGCGACTCCGTCAAAGGGCAGAGTGGCAACTGAGAAAAATTATACCTAGAGCTTCCCAACCCTGAGAAACAGCTGCTAGATGCCGCGCCCTCTCATTGCACTAGCGAGAAGGATAGCTGCACGCAATTGATCCCCCTTTCTCTCTCTCTCTCTCTCTCTCTCTCTCTCTCTGGTTCCTCTGGGCCGGAACCTCTTCATATAATTTTCCTCAACTGCGACTCTGTCTTTTGACAGAACCCCCTTGAGCGCATTCTGCCTAAAGACAGAGACCCAACTGAGAGATGATAAATAAAGTGTTACAAACTACTCGAGAGAGAGTAATTTGTATTTACTCAACACTCTACGAGGTCAGGTATGGACACAAGGTCGGTTTAATGTGGAGAGCCCACGCGCGTACACCCGGGCTAAAAACAAATCCCGAGACCCTGCAACCATCGATTGGGCTGGCTTCGGTGCGTGCACCGATCCCTCTCTCTAGTGCAATGAGAGGGCGCCGCAGTTGTTCCCCAGGGCCGGCACCTTTCAGTATAATTTTCCTCAGTTGCGACTCTGACTGAGAGATGATATATAAACCACTCGAGAGAGAGAAATTTGTATTTACTCAACCTCTCACAAGGTCATGTTGTGATACAAGGTTAGTTTAATGTGGGGAGCTCAAGCACGTGCACCCGGGCTCAGAACAAAAATTGCCCACAGTTCCTGCAACGTTGAGTAAATAAAATTGCAATAGAGTACAGTTAAAGGCTTTTTTAATCCCAGAATTCGTGAAAGAATTAAGGTCCAATTTCGCATTTATTCATATAGGGGATAAAGCTTAAATATGATTAGTGTATCCACGAAACAGCTACCACGAGAGATTGCAAGTACAATGCATTAAAACAGTGCTATGTTACCCGATGCGCCCTTTGGAACATTCACCTCTTTTCCAAGATTGTTTGACACAAAAAGTATATTCCAAATAATATGCGTATATCATTCAAAATATTTATTCTTTCCCCTAGTAGTACGTATAGATTTATACGGATTATTTTTGTAGTGGCAAAAAACACAAGGGCTAGAGGAAAGAAAACCCAGCGGCAACTGACCTTTTAGTTGCACGGACCGATACACATTGCAGGTTGGAGCCTTGTTATGGGCCCAAAATAAAAGACACAAAGAGAGTAATTGACAAACAAATATATTAACAGAAACATTATACAAACATATAAATACAGCAAGCATGTTTGGTTCGACTGTCAGAGCTGACTGCTGGAAACTTCCCTCACCTAAGAGCAGTACCTGCCCTATTTATAGCTGGGAGAGTCCATGCGTGCGTGGGTAAATAACAATATATAATAATATATATATATATATATATATATATATATATATATATATACTAATACCCTTGGGTAAGGTATTAATCCTCTTGTTCTCCCTCTAGCTATGGGTAAATGGCAGGGCAGACTAGGTTCTATAGCTAGCCTTGGATGGCAACTGGTCTAGGAGAAGGAAAACTCTGAATTCAAAACCTGCGGAGGGTCGTTTGGGGACCTTGTGGCACGTAGTACACAAGATGTCTGTATTCGGCCTTTCAAAAAGTGTGGTTGGTTCTGCACGAAACCTTCACCACTATAATCAAATCATGTGATGGTGTCTGGCCTGTCGATTCCTAGGAACTGAGCTGCTTGACGGGAGAGTCCACACACACACACACACACACACACACACACACACACACACACACGTATATATATATATATATATATATATATATATATATATTGAGTATTTAGGAAGCAATCCTGCATTTATAGATGTTTCATTAAAGATGACAGATATGGTGCTGCGATGAAGCTTTTAATTTAATTTTTCTTGTGTTCGAACAAGTTTTTCCTTTTCTAGACACAGGATGTGTAGAAACTGTCCAAATGTTCTGTAATTCCGAGCACTTTCGGCAATACGTTTAGGCATTACCAAGGATGATTTTATTTTTGTTTTTTATTTGGGTGTATGGCTTATGTGTATGTTAAAAGGGTGTTTTGTTTTCCGAACACAGTTAGCACATCGTGACCGTGTTCGTAGTTAATATTATCGAGTGTTGGCTTTTCTTATTTTATTATTAAGGCTTTCATTATTTTTAATCTTTTTTTTTTACTTGTGGATGAGGTTATGATTGTATTTTCAACTAGTATGTTTTGGATGGAGTCTTGTAATTTTGTGTGTATGTTTAAATGGCTTCTGATGGGAGCTATGGTCCGATAGGTGTAACGTAAGGCGTCTGGACCATGTGACCGATGTAATTATTTATGAATTCGGTTTGATCAGTAACAGTTTCTTAAAAAGCATTTGAACTCATAAATAATGTTCGTTCGCTGCAATTTTGATTTTGCTGTTGTGTTGTTATTTTTTAAGATAAGATTAGCTGTTTTAAATTTTTTATAGTAGTTAATTAATCTGATTTTTTTCGGGTCAATTGGGGGAATGTATTTCTTTATATTTCTAAGTGAAGATTCATTTTGTTTGTAGTCGACGTGGATTTGACTTTTGTAAAAAATATTTGTTATTTTTGACTGTGTGTTCACTAGCATTGTTATTTACTTTGGCAAGAAACAGTTTAATTTGATGGTCTATAAGATGGTTAGGAAAGCCATTGTTAATTGTTTCTGTTTTGGGTCTATTCTTTTTATTTATGTGTTTAAATAGCTGTCCGTTGATATTACTTTAGGCATCATTGGTATTTCACACATCGTCTGTAATAGTCCTGGATATTGTAAGCAGTCAGGTCAATGTCTCAATATGTACTTACCTGGTCGCCCTTATTACAATCCGTAAGACTACTACGCTTAGGACGTGGTCGATAAAGAGACCACCCAATAGCTCCAAGGATAACCGATAGCGGCCATAGTGGAAGTGCTAGCCAATATGAACGAAAACCCTTCGTGTATGCCGCCGCGTTTCTAACATTCCACTGATTTATTGTTATTATTATTATTATTATTATTATTATTATTATTCCACTTTATTGAAACTTTGTACATGTTACTAAACAATCAAGATTATGAGACTCACCTGCGCAAGGAGGTTTCCAACTAGCGTCGAGTTGGCTGAAAAAAATAAACAGGGTTGTAACTCAATACATATCCCTCTCTTGAATAAGTCACGGTATAATGGATATTTATTGAAACAATATCCACACCGGAATTATCAGCCAATCAAAACTTAAAGAATAGACTTTCCCGGGTAACAGAATAGAATCTCCCAGGCTGTTATATAAACCACCTACCAATTTGCCCAGACGTGAGCTCAGTCAGTCAGACTCAACTTCTATTAACGTCGAGTACTCTCTGTTGCTATTACCAAACTCTACAAGTACAAGTTTTTAAAATACACTGATTTTCTATATTGTATAACTTTTTCGTTATAATGTGTGCGTGGATGCACGTGCTTTTCTATGTGTATATGTGTGTGGCTGAGTTTGTATTTTCAGACATAACCACTTAACAGAAAGTTCTAGATATGAATATTTTGCATAGATGACTGATAATCAAAATACCTCGTAAAAATATCGGTAAGGTGAGTTTGATCTCAGAGGTCATGTGAGAACACCAGACATCATCAAAAATGGTCATTTTTAGTCATTTCTAACCAAAACCATGATATTTCTAGTAAAATGTAGTCAAATATTGTTTTTACTATAAAGTGTAATTTTTTTCTATTTCACAAGTAGCAGATCAAACAAAATCAAAACGGCTGGGTCAATCAATGGAAGTCATTAGAAAAAGAAGAATTAATTAATGGCATTTCTGTTATTGTAGCCAAACTATTGTATTCTTGGATTTAAATTGTAGATACCTTGGACAGAAAGAGATGATAACTGGTGTTGATTTCTAATATCATGGAAGGTACCCAGAGGTCAATTTTTAATTAAAAATATTTTTTTAACAAAATAACTTAAAAGTTTTCAGACAAATGATTATTTCAGCCAAACGAAAGAACAAAAATAATCCTAGATTTTCAGGATTAAATGTAAAGGTAAAACAAATGCATAAGACTGCAGAATCAACCACTGACTTTTTCAGTGAGGAATCAAAGAAATCAACGCAGTGATGTTGCAAGAGAATCCTAGAAAATTGACACTAATCCGGATTCTTCTGAATCTGCCTGTTTTTACTCCAAAAATCCTTACCGCAAAATGAACTAATTAGCCTCCTGTCATCAGCAGACTATTTCAGATCGACAAGAATGGTGTTGATCATATCAACAGGAACAACCACATGGGCAACAAACAGTATGAATTTCAGCATTCTAGGTCCACTGCTGATGGTCTGACATTACACAGAGTATAAGTGAGACACTATTCAATAAATGCGAGAGCGATTGCCTTAGATATATCAAAGTCCTTTGACAAGGTGCGTCCTATGGGATTGCTACACAAATTTAGTACGAAATATCTGAAAAAATGTTCTCAATTACCAAGTCATTCATAGAAGGTAGGTCCATGAAGTCGTTCGTAATGTTTGGTTTTCTGAAGCCCATTACATCAATTCAGGCGTTCGTCAATTCTCTCTTCTCAATCCTACATTTTTTTCTGTTTTATATTAACGATCTGTCTGAGATTACAATGATATTTTTAGTATATATCTATGCAGATAATCGGTTCGTTCGTTCGGCACCCGTCCGTCTCGGGAGACGATGGAGTAGCGCTGTAGGTGCTAGGCGATGAAATTACCACACTGGAGCGGCGGTCTCTCAGGTGCTGGCGTCGATGACGGCCAGCTTCATGTCTCGTTTGCAGACATCCTTGAAGCGGAGCTGAGGTCTTCCAGATGGGCAGGATGCATCACACAGCTCTCTGTACAGGATGACTTTTGGGATGCGGCCGGTACCCATTCGGCGTACGTGCCCCAGCCATCTGAGACGTCTTTGGCCGAGCAGCGAGAACAGGCTGGGGTAATGGGTACTCCTCCAAAAGTCTAAACGACCAGAGCCCGGCAGTTGGTGTCTCTTCTGACCCTTCTCTAACAGGTTAATGATCGAAAACTGTCTATTCATTTTCAATATCTCTAAAAGCAAACTAGTAACATTCCATCATCATTGATCAGACAAGTGAATTTTCACCTATCAAGAGGAATTGTTATTCTCTCAAAGAAGCTTCTTGCTTTGGACGCCTTTTGCGTCAGAAGTTCACGTCAGACCTTATGTTGAATTACGGTCCATCGCTAGAGATGCTGGAGAAATAGTGTGTTCTGCGCACGGCACCAGAAAGTACCTTACTCCGCTTGGCATGCTCCATCTTTACAAGAGTCAGACAAAAGCAAAACAGGTTGAAGCTGTCCTTTCCTCTCTCTCCAGTCTTCATAGAATGGAAAAATGTCTACCCGCCCATGTGAGTGATGCATTATTTTCAGTTCTACAAACACCTTTCCCACAGACGAAAATTCGAAAGCCTCTCGCTTTTCTATCGCTATTTTCATGATCAACGTTCCTTTACACATGGCGTCAATGTCTGTCTATATCTCTGACATTATGATTACTTAATTATTTACATTATTCAGATTGATATCCCTATCTTCACTACCATATTCACAACGTTTCGGACGTTGTACGCTTCGGCCTTCTTCAGGTGATTGGCATTTCGAACCGAACCCTTTATTTCGTCCACCGGAGTAGATTGTTCTAGTTTCACTTGCCATACCTCGTCCGGACGTCTCAGTTATTTCCCTTTATCTCAACTGTCCAAGTTTTGGTTCGCCACTGCTGCGACCTGGTATTGAACTCTTTGGGTCTAGTCACTGGATCTAACTAACGTCTGGGCCATGAAGAACTGGGTTTATTGGTAAATAACTGAGACATCCGGGAAAGGCATGGCATGTGGAACTAGAACAATGTACCCCCACCGGTGTACAAAATAAAAGGTTCGGTTCGAAATTCCAATCACCTGGAAGCGTACAACGGCCGAAATGTTGTCAATATGGCAATGAAGTTGAGGATTATAGGGCGAATAATGTAAATAAGGCCAGTAAACATGACGTCACATCGAAGTATTTCAAATTTCCAACTTCCCGAAGATTGCCAGGATGTAGACAAAGGAATTCTAACTGCCACAGACATCACATTGGTTCTTGATAATGATTACAATGGTCGAAATTATTTGAACAAACTTGAACATGTGTGTGTGTCTGTGTATGCAGCTGTGTGTTAGTGTGTGTTTGTAGCTGTGCTTTTCTGTGTACGTGCGCGCGTGCGTGCGTGTGTGTGTTTTATGTGTGTGTGCGTGTGCGTGTGTGTGTGTGCGCGCGCGCGCGAAAGTGATTTGATAGTTCGCGGCTCGGAAGAAGAATTCCAGGAAATGTGGAGAAATGGGTAGCGGCTAGGACTGAAGAATCGGAGAGCCGGGTTCGAATTCCAGTCGAATCCATTACATTCACTTACATGCTAAAACCCTTGGGAAAGGTATGAATCCTCTTCTTCTTCCTCCCCCCCTAGCTATGGGTAAATAACAGGACAGTCTGAGTTCTATAGCCTTGGATGGCAACTGGTCTACCGCAGAAAGAAATGGCAACCTACTGCAGGAAAAAACCTGTCTCGTCAGTCATGTATCGAAAGATACATGACGCCTAATCGTGTATCACGCATGTCACATAACTGACTTTCCAGTGAAATTCGTTACGTCAACTTTAACGCAATATGAGTCAATTTTTGATGTTACATAAAAACCTGTTATGGTTTCAATATTAGAGACATTTAGGTGTTGTAGCTTTGGATGGCAACCTGTCTAAAAGGAGCTCAACTTTGGCTCCAAAATCTGAGGGATTCATTTCTTCATAAAAAGTGTGTATGGTTATACACAAACCTTTTCCCACTAGAATCATTATCATATATACGGGGAGATAGTTTGGTTCTTCAGTTCCAGTAGCTGAACTCTTGGATCCCCGAGGTGGTGTAATGGTTAGCAAGCTTGTCTTGCTAGAACAATTGCGACTGAGTAGTGAGTTCGATCCTCACTGGGTGCCTCTTACTCTCGGCCTTGTGCCACATCCAAGCTACTCTTGGAAAATCACTTGAGCAAGACCTCCGAGTCTAGCTGTCTTGATACAGTCTTTGACTGTAAGCGACGACTGTCAAACTCTCTGCATTAGCAGAGAGGAACCCGGATGAAGCTTTGCCGAAGGGCAAGGTTTCGTTCGGGGAGGTAGACAGGGCCTGAATCCGTCAATGCGGTTCTAAAAAGGCTATATTTTTGGCCGAGCCTACGGGCTCGGGGATACCCACACTAAACCGGCCTTGTGTCATATTCAATCCTTGTGGGTGGGTTGATCAATAGCGAACTCTTGGATCCTCAGGCTTCGAGCATGGCAAAGACAGCACAGGAGGCTTCACCGAGTTCATCATATATATCAAGATAGTACGACCCGCGAAGTTAATCTACATAAAAATCGAATGCGGTTTTACGTACGACCCGAGAGTGACGTCATCAAGCATGAATTAAATTAATAACATTCTGAACGCCATTCGTCATGATCAAAAAAAAATAAAGCAATTATAAAATTTTATCGGAAAAATATTATAGTTTTGTCAAAGTTATTTCCCCTTTATCAGTTCTTGGGCCCATAAATGGCTGCATAATTTTACATTAGAAGATGACGCACGCTATTTATTCCCCTTTCATAATTATTGGCCCTACTAACGCGTCACCGCTGCACCTAATCCTAAATCTTATTGATAAAAGCCATTGACAGTGATAAAACTATTCTCAACTACTTGCAAAATCTCTATTGATTAGAAGCATTCTTATTGTAGATGAAACAGTAAGGCCAGTGGATCGTAGTGCCAATGTAAATCAGTTGCATTTCAATCCATAATATCACGCACCTTAAATCTCAAAAGTCGATTGTTCCTTCTGTTTTGGAATTGTCTTATATTTGGAAGGGCGATAAATCGGCTTGGCAACCTCGAAGACAATCGAATGTAATAAAAGAAATCGTAAACTGCATCGAGTGGAGAAGATTAAATCGATATGCCTTAGAAATGTCTTCTTTGTCCATGAAATCAGAAGGGAGTAAAATTATCACGTAAACATGTCGAAAGATCTTAAGACTAAATGACCATTTTAAGGCAACTGCCAATAAATTCACCGGAGATTTAGTTGAATATTCCCAGCTCAAATAAATCCTTCTCCACTCCAGCGTGTTTACAAGCAAATAAAATAATAGCAATCTGCAATTGCTTTTTCCAGTCATGGAACATTTCGCAGTTTATGACGGCAAATATTACCCAGCCAAAATAATTTCTGTTGACGCCAATTGATTTTGTCAGTCAAATATTGAAAAACAAAAAATCGATCTTCTATAGCCTATTGATATCTCCCTATGAACGTGTAACTCAAAAGGAAAATTTTTCTAGAGTGACATGAATTTGAGAGTTAAAATAATGTTCGTTACCCACGTTGTATATCCCATTATACAATTGAGACATTCCCTAGGATGCCAAAAGGATCTGCTATACATCAATCGTATCTTAATATGAACTTAAGTTTCAAACCGATCTTTCATACCGTAGTGATATCTATTCAAGCATTCAAAGATCAAAATCCGTGGCATCCGTGTACTTGAGCGGCAAAAGGTTCTAGGATAGACCCGTGATATTCGCCTTTGAACTGGACGTTCAAAACGATCTTTGATACACTGATGTTATATCTCCACTTAACTAAGAATCACCGATATATTTGATACTTCAGCGATAAATCCACAAGCAACTGAGCGTCAAGCAGATTAACGTATGTGTATTTAATTGGAATAGATTTCACTTAAGTAACTTTTTTTTTTTAAAGCGTTTCACCCCAAGCAAGGCACGCAAGGGGTTACAGAAAATAGCAAGATCAGATAGGAGCGATAGAAGAAAGTATAAGGGTAGTGGATAGATTAAGCAACTGGAGATGTCGATTGACATTACACTTGAATAGCTGGAGATTATAGCTCACAGGGAAACAGGAGAAGGGAAGGGAGTTCCACAGGTGAGAGGTGCGAGACATGAAGCTATTAGAGTAGAAGAGACGGCTACATTTAGGAGTTTCGACAGTGAAGGGGTGAGAGCGGGATGCCAGCCTCGTAGGGCGCTGGAACTCATGACGTCGATATGTGTATGTGTTTTCTGGTCTTTAATCATAATCAAACAGATCTTTAATACTTTAATGATACCAGCCCATGCATTTGAAGGACAGAAAATATTCGTTACACCAGTGATATCTCTTCATTCACTTGTGGGTCAAAAATATATTTGATAACCCACTGTTATCGTCAAATTGATTTAAATATATATATATATATATATATATATATATATATATATATATATATATATATATATATATATGATATACCAGTGATATCTAGCCATGCGCTTGAATATAAAACATGATATCCTATTACTACATTCCTGTAAAATTACAGTTGGTCTGCATTTGATATCAGCGCATTCAATTCAGAGTCAGTTTTATGCATTTTTGTATCCCTCACTAATATAGAGATCAAAAGGTTCTTCCAAGTGCCTCTGATATCTCCCCACTCTTACGAGGATAAATATATTTGATATACCCGCAAGATCTCATTTATTTCAAAGATGTTTGAGGTGTATCTATGAAAATTATGATTTCTGTATCTATGTTGACTAGAAAAGCAGAATTATATCCTACTAGCAGCATGGCCCGGCGTTGCCCGTGCTTGATTCAAAAATAGTACGACTAATACAGCAATCGCTATCACTTGGCTTAAAATATTTTTGCCCTTCCTTGCCTTTAGAGGAGTGCCCTTTGCCGTGCTGATGTTGTTACATGCCTTACTTCTTGCCTATCTCACACTGCCAACTTTTTCTAAGCTCTATAGTAAACATTAAATCTGTTTACGAAAAAGAACTAAACAAAATGAAAACAATACGATCAGCTTTAAAAAAACGGAAAAAACATTTTTAAGGGTTGACCGATTGTCGATTTGCACTCTGTTTGGGGGGGGTGCTCAGAGTTGAAACTTCACATGATGACTCCCAATGGCCTCGTCATAAATCCGCTCGGTTTTCGCTAAAAACCGACATGAGGTTCAGACGCAATCTGGGCGTATCGGTTTGGGGGTTTTATCGATTTTCCGCGCTGTTTAGGGGTCCGTGGTCATGAAACTTCTGGACAACACTTCTAATGGTAGACTCTAAGGGGGTGTCAAATTTGGTTGAAATGCGATCATTCCTTCTGTAAGCAGAATTTTTTCGATTATCGATTTTTTCGGAACCTGATTCCGAACTCAAAAGTCGGGCTCTGTCATGTCCTTACGGCAGCCATTTGCAAACTTGTGTTGAAAACCGCATCGAAATCGGGTGAGAAATGCGGCCTGGGCGAGGTAACAACGCCCACGACAGACACACAGACAGACAACATGAGAAATATAGATAGTAGATAGATTTCTTGTATAAATAATTCTAAAGTTTTTAAGATTCGGTCTTTATTTAATATTCGATACGCAATAATTTACTAACAAGTTTATTTACTGTTTTCTTTTTGTCACGATTAACAAAGTCATGGGTAAGTACCATTTTCTCTTATTGACTCCATAAATTTGGAACCAGGAAAGCCGTCTATCGATTCATTAACTTACTCACCGTATTATGCGTCAAGTTACGCCATTGAGATGAATGAAATAAAATTCATGTCGCACCGTGTAGATTTTGTACAAAATAAGACGTAATCGGCATTGAATTATTTCTTTGATTCCACTTTTGAGTCAATGCCACCAGCAAAAATTTCTTTATTTACTGTGACAAGATAATATTCAGTCGAAAGAGAAAAACAAATGTTTTTGCTGGAAGCCGACTGTTTTCTACTCCGAAGGGAAAATTATTTTCTTTACTCCGATTTAAACAAATGATTTTTCACATAGAAAAATCATATACTAGCGAATGTTTGCAATTTGGTTTCAAATATTTTTCACGATTTTAGATGCTTGGGAAATCAAATTCTTCCGTCATATACAAATATAAATGTCAGTAGGCCGATTTTCGTTTTAAGAAACTCAATTACATGTGCTTCAGACGTACATATACTCATTTGGGCAAAAATACATAATGTTCCGAACATGATGGCAACACTCATTTGAAAAATATTAAGGGAAATGTGTTTGACAATAGACAAGTTTTATGCT
The DNA here is from genome assembly GCA_903632075.3 of Acanthosepion pharaonis. Taxonomy (NCBI): domain Eukaryota; kingdom Metazoa; phylum Mollusca; class Cephalopoda; order Sepiida; family Sepiidae; genus Acanthosepion; species Acanthosepion pharaonis. Next base: position 249,441 of record CAHIKZ030001643.1, read on the forward strand.
GAAGCTGCCTGGATATTAAAACAATTTTTTTCTTTTCTGATAGATCGAGAAAATAGTCAATTTTAGAAGCACACATTTGTATCATGTTTCCTTGATTTCACTCGCTTCATAAATCAACAGTTTTCATTAAAAATGAAAATCATTCACTGGCAAGAAATCAACGATGAAAAGTGACACTAATTCTATGAAAGCAACATGAAATTATTTTATCTATTTTTAGCCCGAAATACTTTGTTTCTTTCTATGGTTTTGTTTTTTGCTTGTCTTTTGTTTTGTTTTTATTTCCTGATATCTGAAGTAGTTTGGCTCCCATCTGAACTTTACGATTTTTGACATTTCACGCGATAAGAGAATTGTATACAAACTGACCAGTAGAAGACAAATGACATTTTCTCTGATTAAACATTTTTCCTTTGTCGTGAAAAATGGAATTTCTTCCATATTTTCTAGTGAAAATCTATCCAAGATAAAGAACACATTCTATTTTAATTTGTTTTATAGTTAACAAGTAAAATACATTATTCCTTGTAAAAGAAAACTTAGTAATATCACGAGAATTAAGCAACAAATCTTTCTTCTTAAACTGATGCAAATAATCCTTGCTAGCAACAGGGTTACATTAACTCAATCTGAAGGGAAATTATTTTTGCCTTGGTTTTATATATTAACTTTATCCTGTTTGTGAGGAATTCTGGCTAATGAGTTGATCCTGTCACCTTCGAAAAAATCTCATTTCCGTATCTGGGACTGATTTTCTTAAACATAATAAAATGGCTTCAGACGAGTTGCGATTGTTTTGATTTTTGTTGTTGTTTTTCTTTTTTTTTATTTTTCCATTTCTTAGATGCGACCCCTTGCATTTGCGGTGTGGTTGACTTTGCTGTCATTGACACATTTTACACCTTCATCTTTCATATTTTTTTCTATTTTTAGACTAAGAAAATCGTCACAGAAGAAAAACCAAAATGGTGAAGTCGAATAAGCTACAAGAAGAAAAATCTTTCTGATTTATATTTTATAGACAAATACAAGTCAAGAATATTCCCAAGCAAACACTTATACGGCAAAGCTGCCCGTTTATTTTGACATCACAGCCAAAGATGAAAGTGAAGATACGAGGAATTCACAGAGTTAAATCCAATCCTCTATTCCAATATTGATGAGATCGGGTAAAAGACAACACATTCTTGGCTATGAAAACAGCTTAGTAGTTTGTTCGAAGCGAAAAATATATTTTGTTATTCTAAGTTAGAATACCAAGGTGTGGAAGGAAAGTAAATAGCTGTCTATTCAAAACTAGATTTGGAATTTCAAGATTTTATGTTCACTTCTGCTTTGTGTGCTCATACTATTGGAATTAAAGAGCTGGCATAAGTTTTGGACCGACTCTTATAATCTGTCGCATAACACCTACCTCAAGATTATTGAAGACCAGTTACTCTTCATGCGCGAATTGTACAACAATCGATTCCGAAACACAGAGAAGGCTTCAATATGTTGACATGGCCGCCAAATCTGACCCTGAGTTGTTCTAGGCTAATTAATCCGAACTGCAACACTTCGACACCTAACGTTTGATAGTTAATGGATTTTCTTTTAAGAATTTGGTACAAGGAACCTTTAGATGGTGTAGGAACAGTTTTGAGTATGGATGCAGTGCTAATAGCTTATTAGACTAATGGTTATAATGTCTTGGGAGAATATTGTATGCACACACACAAAAAGAGATATTCCAGTTAAATATAGGTAATCATTGAATTTTTAGTAAAGTACTCTATATCCACAGGATAGACCTACAAATCTTTAAAAAAAACTCTGATATAACTAAATGTTATATGGTAATCGATCATGCAGTATAATACATCTGTTTTTCGATAGAACCGATCGGCAGATGCTTAAGATTAATCCACTTCCATTTTTCCCGTGAGCATTTGTACCTGTGAATGGCGACTACCACTATCCCTCGTTCTATGAGGAGTATAATGAAGTATTAGTCACTAACAATGCACAAACACGTACGTTAATATTCATCGAATTTAAATTAAATAAAATTGCTACATATACATTTCAAGCGAAGCCTGAAGCTCAACAAAATCTTATTCACATGTATGCATTGACAAAAGAGCTCAGATTTTATTGAGATTCTCAGAGAATATTACAATTTGAAATTTTCCTTGAAAATATAAACCAAAAGATTTGAACGTTGCCGTGTGGGTTTAAATGATTTAATCTTCCTTTTCGGCGACATACGTATTTGGACAATGTTGTGCTGTTTTTGAAAGCCTCTTACAAAAAAAAAAGTTTTTTTATGATTATAAAAGCTTTCTTTTCAATGACACTCTCTCACACTTGAATAAATCGTTTCAGTTTCATCGCCCGCCTTTGTCGTGGCTTCATATATAAAATTTGTTGTAGGTACTCACCTCCAAGGGGATAGTTGATCTTTCGCTTGCAGTTATAAAAATGGGGTGCTATATATACTAGTTTTGAACATCGCTTTGTAATTATGCTTCTTTATCAATTGCATTGAGTTTTCAGATTTCCAATTTTTTTTTCTTATTGAGTATGTGATCTTTTGTGAAATGCTTTTCAATTAAGTTAATAAATCATCTCCCTGATCTGGTTTTCAAAGAATTCTTAAATGGTGGATTGAACCAGATTATATTTCTTTCAAATTCTTCAATTTCCTTTGGCATTCTCCTCTTCCATAGAGGATAACTTAAAATAGTAACCGCTACATTTTAGTATCTTTTCATAATTCACTTATTACTATAGTTTACTAATAATAGTTAAAATATCGATTTGGGCTTCTGACTAAAACAAGATGACGATGAGATTTTTTGATGATTTTTGCTTTTTCTTCTCTCTCTCTCTCTCTCTTTCTCTTTTTATTTCTCTTTCTCTCTCTGTATGGTGACAAATCTTTTTCAGTGGACTGAAGGGAACACCTATGTTCTTAAATTCCTTTAGGTCTTTTAATATTTCCAGTGGGAAAAACAATCCAGTAAATAGCTTTATCATCTTTTTCCTTACGACGTCGACAGATCTCCCATTTTGTTTGCCTATAAATGCCTTTTTTTGCCTATAAATGGAAGTAGTCCAGTAATCAAAATACTTTGCTGTATTTCAAAATTAATTTAAATTGATTAAAATTATTTTTAAATCGTTAAGAATCGCTGAGTTTTGCTATATTTACAATTCTCAGCACAAAGTAATTTCTTTAATTAAAAATCTTTCAGAAATAAAATATACTTTTTTAAAAATTTTATTTGCTTATGTAAAGTTTAATCAATCAGATTTGGAACTAATATTACTTACTTTTGTTTCAAATATCACAGAAAAGTATTTTTAGGGGGAGGTAGGTGTTTTTATGAAGTGTTGACAGCTCTTTTGATAGCCTGATTTTTAGAAAATGTAACTGATTATTTCTACGAGGACATATCCGTAAAAATGATTTGATGAATATAATGTGAGCGCCTTTTTATATCATTTTTAACTACCCAATAATTTAATAATCTAAAATACGATGATTTGATTTTTCGCTAACCGTATTCGGAAATTAAAACATTCCCACGACACACTAAAACGTACACATAATGCACACACTCAATTAAGCTGAAAAATCGAATCATCCTTGATAAAGGCTAAAGGTAAAGCGCTAGGAACTATAAAACATTTGGACAGTTTTTAAACACACTTTGTCGAGAAAAAAAGTTTTTGTTCGAACACAAGAAAAATTAAATAAAAAGCTTAACCGTAGTACCTTGTCTGTCGTTTTTAATGAAACATGCATATATATATATATATATATATATATATATATATATATATATATATATTTGTAGGTACCAAAAATTTAATGATCGAAATTAAAAGTATAAAACTTAATATTACGAGACATATTAAAAAAAAAAAAAAAAGCAAAACCGGTTTTGCCCCTCATCTTAGGCTTCAACCGGTTTATTTAAATAAAAAACACAGAAATATACATATATTATTTTAACATTGCTTTACACACACACACACACACACATATATACATATATATATATATATATATATATATATATATATTGAACAATAAAAAATAAAAAAATTAAAATCTTCAGACACACTGGGTTGTATATTAATATTCCTTCGTTTTTATTATTATTTCATTTAGATTCCGCGACTAGTTTCGGCCAACATGACCATCATCATCAGAAGAAACATTTCTGCTTGCTGGTAGCAGTAAACTACAGAAATGAATGTCTTGATGTAGAAAATCAACTTTGTCTATTTTTTTCATTTGTTTTTTTTTTATCTTTTTAACATGAATTTTTTAACATTCCTTGTGTTGGTCAAAGAGCCTCTTTTAAGTTGTTATTTGAGAAAAGAGCTGGATGGATCCATGCTGCTCTGAATTCCCTTGGTTAGTTTGACATTTTTATTGGTTCCTGGAAATGGATGTGTCTCTGTTAAGTGTGTGTGTGTATTATTTGGTTCTTAGGGAGTGAGTGAGTATGATGTGTGTAAGCGTGTATATTACTATAGGTGTGTGTTATCATTTGGCTCATTACGGAGTGAGTGAGTATGAGTGTGTAAGTGTGTATATTTGTGTGGGTGTGTGTGTATAAGTGTGAGGCCTCAACACCTCCGTAAGCATGTCTGTTTTGTGTGGGTGAGAAATTTTGGTAGGTTTTGATTTGTAGGGTTATATATTAATACTATCTATATTGTTAAATTTATGGTTAAGACCGGCTGGAAAGGGTGTTTTTAAACGTTGTATCCACTTATTTTCATGGAACTCTAAAATCTTTCTAATGTTATCTGCTCTTGACTTTTCTATTCTTTCAATTATAGTGAATTTGGCATGGGTTTTAAAATCGTGTTTTTCGAGGCGGAAATGTTCTACAGGTAATAATTTTTCATGAGGAGTCAACTTAATTCGATTGCGATAATTATTAATTCTGTAGGGAAAGGGCCATTCAGATTTTCCGACATATTATTTCTGGCATAGTGTGCATTTTAGGAGGTAAATTATGTTATGACTTTTACAGTTAGAATCGTGGTAGATTTTGAAAGTAGATTTAGTGACTGAGCTAGTGAATGAATTTGTGTGTTTAATGTGGTTGCAGCATAAGCTTCTTTTGTTGTTACATGGTTGAGAAAATCCTGTTGGCTTATTACGGATTACCTTGTCGCCTGAAATGTGGTTACTACCTATGATTTCTTTTCGATTCTTAGGTCTACGATATGCTAGAAGGCCGGGTTCCTCAAACATTTTTTTTAGATCTGGTTTGAGATGTATCATTTCCCAGCGACTTTTGATTATTCGGGATAGTGGAGGCAGAGTGGGGTTGAAAGTGCTTACTAGTGGGATGCGGCTGGGTTTATTTTTAATCTTGTACATTAGGGTGTCTTCTCTGGTTTTGGAAATTGCTTTATTTATTTGTTCCCTGATTAGGTGTTGTTTATAGCACCGTGTTGTGAATTGATTTTGAGTGTGATTATTTAGTTCTTCATTGTTGGAACGTATCCTTCTGAGTCGAAGTGCTTGTGAATAGGGAAGGTTCTCTTTGAGGTGTTTAGGGTGGGAAGACTTAAAGTGTAGATAGTTGTGGGGTCGGTGATTTTAGTGTGTAGTGTCGTTTGTAGTTTCCTGTTTTCATCTATGTAAATGTATGGGTGTCTAAAAATGTTACCGATGTTGTGGATTTTTCATATTCAAACTTAATTGAGTCGTGCACTGTGTTTAGGGTCATGGGGAATTGGATAAGTCTGTCATCACTGCCCGTGTATACAAAGAATATATCATCGATATACCTTGCATAGAATACGCAGACGCTACCAATGAGGGGATAGATATGGGTCTCTTCAAATTTTCCCATGAATATTGTAGCATATGATGAAGCTGCAATGGTGCCCATGGCACAACCTCTTACTTGCATGTGGTCTGCTCCATTGAAGCTGAAAGTATTCAATGTAAGAATATTCTCCATGCGTTTTATGATAACTTCTGTGGGAGGGTCTTGTTTTCTTCTTTTGGTAAGTGCTTCCTGAAGGGCGGTTAGCCCTTTGATGTGTTTAATATTTGAACAGAGTGATCTTACGTCCATAGTCACTAGAATAGAGTTTTCTGGAACTGTTTGTATGGGATTAATTTTGTTCATTAGATCTGTTGTGTCGCTGATGTAGGATTTTACTTCCTTAGCTAGGGGTTGTATGTAATGGTCTACGTATTTGGAAATTTTGGTCGTGTGGCAGTTGAATGATGAAATGACTGGCCTTCCTGGGTTGTTGCTTTTGGGTATTTTAGGAAGGAGATAGAAAGAGCAGGTGTGATGTTTGTGGGTGTAAAAGTGTTGTGCATGTTTCCTTGTCGATTAGTTTTTTGCGAAGCATTATGTTTAGTGATTTTAGTTAATTTTTTTGGTATTCAGGAAGGGATCTGTAGGTAAATTTTTATAGGTTTCTTTGTTGGCGAGCTGATTGTTGGCCTCTTTAATGTATTTTTTTATTCCCCAGATCACTGTGGCTTTTTTTTGTCAGTCTGTGTTATGATTAGGTCATCTCTATATGTGTAGCGTAATTTTCCTTTATAAATATACGTTTCCCTTCATATTATATTATTATAATATTAGCTTACGTGCTATTGTTATCTTTATGTCATTTATACGGCTAGTTCAAATGTCTGTATAGTAATGCTTGTGTTTTGTGACCAATAGGTAATATCCTTCTCTTTTAATGTATCAAGTATGGAAGGTGTGTGATCATTATATATAGTGGGCTTTTTATATCGTATTCTTCTGAAGAAGGATTTCAGGTCCTTTGCCAAGGTGTCTTTATCAAACCTTGGGGTACTAGAGAAAAAGCTTAGTCCTTATATTTAATAACCTGAATGTGTTGAGTGAAAATTTATTGTTTTTAAATTTATAACTCGCCCGTAAATGTCAAGTTTGTATTTGAAAGCATGGCGAAGTTCTTTAAAAAAAAATGAAAAGCTTTGCATCATATATCTCCTATTAGGGATATATACCCCATCCAGGTGTCCTGGTTTTTTTATTTATAATATATTTTTAAGTTTATGTGTTTGCTGTTGATTGTCTACTAATAAGTTTTGTTTAATCTAGGTGGTCTGGGATGTCTAATGGGGTTATCTATCGTTCTGTAGAAGGACTGCTGTGTTTTTGGTTTGTGTATGTTTGTACGGCACCCTAAAGATGTCCGAACTTTTAGTTAGTGGTTTTTTTTTGTGTGTGTGTTTGTTTTGAGGTTCTAGCTATCGTTGATGGAGGTGGTTTTGTTACTGTTGGTTGTGGTGATGGTGGTTAAAAAATTGTATTTATTTGGTTTTGTTTTGTGTTTAAAAAATATGGTGTGAATTGGTCAGTGTGATTGAGGTTTTTTGTTGTTTTCTTTTTGTGGTATGGTCGTTCACTTTTAAAATGAGTTTGGCTTAAATTTCTTTTTTTTTCCTTTGTCAAGAAAAATATTCCATTTTAATTTTTTTGTTTTTTCAGTTTTTGTTTTTCGTAGTTCCCAAAACCTAATTTTGGTCTGAGAAAGAGTTTTTATGACATTCTTTATATTATTATATATTTTTTCAATTCTTTTTTTTTTTTTTTTTTTTTTTTTTTTTTGAAAAATTCACTTGAAAATATAATTTTTAAATCGAATTTATTGCCGTTCAAATTTTTCATCTGAAAGAACTGTAAAAATCATTTACATATATATATATATATATATATATATATATATATATATATATATATTTATATAAATACACACACATTATTTTTCAACTTTTAATAATTATTTTTGGTATATATTTTTAATATAAAATATTAAATTTGGTCCATATTTAACAGTTTCAATGTATTTATGATAACAAACATATAAAACAAAATAAAGAATCAAATTAAAAAATAAATATTTATTTCAAAAAAAAATCCAACTTCCCAGCATTTTCATGAAGTGTGAAGGAATAAAAAGATACTTAAATTGTTACTGTTTTTTTTTTCACATTTGAATTGATAATTACAAATTTAAACTTATTGGAATACAAAAAATAGCTATTTGATTAAAAATTCAATTTGAATTTTCTTCAAGATTAATATGACGATATTAGGTTTTAAAGATTTCTGACCACGGGAGATATTTTTGCCGATGGTTTATTTACACAAAAGTTTTCGATCCGTTGTTTTGTCTCTTCAGTTTTGTTTATGGATGAGGCAACATTTGGATGAGATGGTTTAACAAATTTTTTTGCACCATCATCAGTTTAACATTAATGTAAAGGCTGAATCAACTTGACTGTCTTTAGGTTAAATATGTTCTTCAAGTACGTCTTAGATCTTAAAGAAAATGTCTACAGGTAAAGTTTAAATTTTATATTGAATGGACTTTTAAATAACCTGCCAGACTAAGTGTTTCTAAATGAATACAAAGACTTAGCATCTTCATGCACATTTTAATCATATAATTGTTTGATAAACTAAGCTGAAATTCAAAAACAATGAAATTTCAGATATATTTTTTATTATATATATATATATATATATAAATCAACACACACACAAAAATTACAAACAAAACATGAACACAAACACAAAACAAAAAATAAATATATATATATATATATATATATATATATATATAATTTAAACTACATTAAAATGTTTTAACGTTGTTAAATTAAATTCAAGTATTAAAAAAAAATTTCTGTTTATGATAAACAGTATTAAATAACATTTACCGGCCTGAATGTCTGAGAAATATAATTTATAAAAAATATTCGTTCTTAAACAGGATTTAAAACCTGCAGAAATAAATGAATGAAAATTTCTCAGACATTCAGATCTAAGGTAGTAAAAGTTATTTATGAAACTATTTATCATAAACGAATTTAAATTTGCTTTAAAAGTTGTATTTATAATTGATTTAAAGAGATAAACGTTAAACATAAAATGTATAATTTTTTTAAATAAAATTGTCGGACCTTGTCCATCAATGTCTTAACCAAAATATATATATATATATATATAAAATTTAACATTTGATTTTATATATAAGATAATTATATATAATATATATATGTATATATATATATATATATATATATATATATATATATATATATATATACATACACACACACACACATATATATATCTGTTGCAATTATACATATACAACACATATACATATACAAACACATACATATATATATATATATATATATATATATATATATATATATATATATATATATATAAAATCCTCCTTATTACTTTTTTCATGTTAATTATTCCTAATGTTTCTGTTTTCTAATACTTCCACACCCAGTAAACGTTTTAGTGGCTTTACTGTCTTTCTTGGGGTGAACACGATAAATAAAAATACCTGTAAGTAATATTGACTTGTTTTTGTAATAGCAAATAATAGATATCTTCTTCAACGAATTATAAAAAAATACTTCAGATTACGAATCCTCAAATATATATCAAGGATAGAATTCATAAAAAAAATTCAAAGGATAATGGGTACTGATTGAGACGGACTTTTTCTTAGAATTTCCCCTTTGAGAAATGCAGTTTGATACATTTTTTTTATTTCGCTTTTTGTGCATTTTTCCGGTAACAGAAAATCTCGGTAGATAAACTCACAATTTTTTTTAAGCACGACAAATTCTTTTTCATTACTTCCCATTAATGTCGATTCTCAGCTACTTATATTGTGTGTATGTGTGTGTGTTTGTCTATGTATTTCTAGATAGGTTCGTACGTGTGTCTATGTGTATATGTGGGAAGCTGTAAGTGTGCGACTTTGTACTGCGTACATGTGATTGTCTTTAAAAGTGGGTGATTTTTTTTTATTTCGGTCACCGAATGAAATGAAACGCTTCATTGGCTGAAAAGCAGCCAAAAAGGCCAAAACGTAGCAAAGGCGAATTGCAATTGTATGTTTTTTTTTTTTTCTTTTGTTGTTTTTCTGAACAAGCTGCATTTTGAATAGAAAAGTTTCAATGTGAATTGCTTCAAGAAATTATTCTTGTCTGCAAAACTGAACAGTACTTCGGGAGAAAATACACGACATTGGTAAATGCCAACCAAACACACGCACACCTAGTCACATATATTTAGAAAGACATAGGGCTTTAAATTTTATAAAATTACATATATATATATATATATATATATATATATATATATATATATATATATATATATATATATATTTTTTTTTTAAGAGAGATGTATATTGAATTTTTTACAAATTGCCCGGTTATCTTGAAATAAAATTGCACATGTAATATGGAATATCGAATGCATATATGTAGAGATAGATATAAAAAAATGAATGAGAAGGAAATTGGGATGGAATTCATATCAGATTTATGGGAGGATATAAGGGACGGTTCCATGAAATACCATTATTCTTTGCCAATCTAACCTCCCATACAATTGTTTTGACAATAGTTTCCATGTAATCACTTCAAAATCAAAGGCACTATTATTAAATTCCTAAACATGATTTGAAATAACTCGATTTACGAATTTAAATTAAAACAATTTTTTATTACTATAATTCGAAAATCGGGGACAAAACTTTTTTTCCTCATTTCTTACCCATTAAATGCGAGAAAATCGTTACAAAAAAAAAAACACTTAAAATTTCGGTAAGAAATGAAGCGTTTCATTTCATTCCGAAATAATAAAAAAAATCACCCACTTTTACAGACAACCACATGTACGCAGTACAAACTCGCCCACTTACACCTTCCCACATATACACATATGCGCACATACGAACATAGACATACAAACACGCACACACAGTATATATATATATATATAGAGAGAGAGAGAGAGAGAGAGAGATAGATAGATATAGATATATAGATATAGATATATAGATAATATTAGTGGTAAATATACACATACATATGCAAAATATATAAATACATTTATATATAGATGCATACACATACATATATATTTTTGAATAAAAAATTCCAAGAGGATAGAATCCATGTAGAACTATATCTCCAGGACAGAGTAAGGATATAATAAAAAGGCTTAAACACTAATATTCCATGGTCATAATTTATTGGAATCGTAAATACGATCCAATTCATCAGACCTACAAATTCAAAAAGAAAACAGAAAAAACAACTCCGAAATAAAAATAGAATTTAGAGAGAGTGTAATTATGAGAGTGTGGGACGAATGTTAGAGCTAAAAAGAGGGGTAACAGACGAGAGAAGGTGGGAGATTAAAACTTAACAGAGAGAAGTTTTAGAGAGGTGAGTTGAAGACGGTTTAAGTGAGAGAAATATGAATGTTGTCGGATGTCTAATACATTAAAGATGTAACCGGAAAGGATACATTTTGTGGTGACATACACACACAATAGACGATCTAATCTTAAAGATCAGAAGAAGAGGGAGGGAGAGAAAAAGGAAAGAAAAAGGGTGGGGGAGAGAGATGGGGCGGGGGAAACTAAAACTGAAGGGCATTTACTGAAAGGGCCGCATGTGTAATTAAGAAAATTTGACAAAATTAATATCGACTACAGGTTACAAATCAAATATAAACATATAAAAAATACATATAACGATTATCTAATCTAGCAAGGACCTATATTTTTGGATCGTATTTACGATTCCAATGGAATAAATTATGACCATGGAATATTAATGTTTAATATTAATTTTTATATATATATATATATATATATATATATATATATATATATATATATATATATATATATATATATATATATATATATATATACAGGGTGTCCATAAAGTTCGCGTGCACTTTAAAAATTTAATAAATTTATAACTTTATTTGTATTTGCGATAGAAATAATTTGTAAAAAATTAGAAAAGAAGTAAATCTATATTTTTTTAAGGTTTTATTGAAATTTTATTTAAGTTTCCACATGTCCTCCATCATTAGCAATACAAAGGGTAATACGATTTAGCAGTTCACGGAAAACATTTGCCAACTGATTTACAGTAATGCCTGAAATCACATTAGTTATTTTAGCTATACTTAAAACTAAGTACATTAACCTTTATAACATTTTTCCAGATTATTTCTATCGCAAATACAAATAAACTTTTTTTAAATTGCACATGAACTTTATGGACACGTATATATATATATATATATATATATATATATATATATATATATATATATATATTGTATATTTAGGCAGCAATCCTTCCTTCATTCATGTTTCATTAAAAACGACAGACAAGGTACTACGGTTAAGCTTTTTATTTAATTTTTCTTGTGTCCTGACAAGAGCCATAATTTCCGAATACGTTTATCAAAAGAAAAAGCCAACTCTTAACAATATTAACTACGAACAAGGCCACAATGTGCTAATCGTATTCGGAAATTAAAAACATCGCTACCACACACTGATACATACACAGAACGCAAACTCAATTAATTTTGATAATCGAATCATCCTTGATAATGGCTAAAGGTATAGCCGAAAGCGCTGGAAATATAAAACATTCGGACAGTTCTTACACACCCTTTGTCCAGAAAAGAATTCTTTTGTCAGAATACAAGAAAAATTAAAAAAAAATCATAACCGTAGTACCTTGTCTGTCGTTTTTAATGAAACATGCATATATATATATATATATATATATATATATATATATATATATATATATATATATATATATATATATATATATATAATGCATGAATATCTAATAAAAGCCCTATGTCTTTCTAAATATATGTGACTAGGTGTGCGTGTGTTTGGATGGCATTTACCAATGTCGTTTTTTTTCTCCCGAAGTACTGTTCAGTTTTGCAGACAAGAATAATTTCTTGAAGCAATTCACATTCAAACTTTCCTATTCAAAATGCACCTACTTCAGAAAAAAAACAAAAAGCATACAATTGCAATTCGCCTTTGCGACGTTTTGGCCTTTTTGGTTGCTTTTCAACCAATGAAGCGTTTCATTTCATTCGGTGACCGAATTAAAAAAGAAATTACCCACTTTTAAAGACAACCACATGTACGCAGTACAAACTCGGGCACTTAGACATATACACATAAACACGTACGAACATAGACAGATACACACACATATATATATATATATATATATATATATATATATATATATATATATATATATATATATATATATATTAGATATCCAGATGGGAATTTCAAACAGGTACTAGGTGTTATCTGATTGCATCTTCTTAATCTATATGATTAAAGAAACTTAGTAGTTTTTATTTCATCAAAATATCTCAAACCATTTAATTTTGGCAGATTTCTTCTTATTTTTACACATGTGCTCGACTTAGCCATTTTTTGTCTATTATGAAGTAGGACAAAATACCATATTTGGACTCCTATATTTTACAAAGCAATTAAGAACAACAGTTAAAATTATACTAGCTTATTAGGTACATAAGAAGAAATTAATAATAAAATTACAGATAGTATCACTGCATATTTCTTAAATAAATTCAGTCTGAATATGCAAATTTTATAAATCAAAACTTATGCAACAACGTGCAAACAACTCATAACCTGAGGTTTGACATTTCATAAAACTGGAAATAAGACCCACATTCATCCCAAATTTCAAATATCACATTATGACTATATCAGTAACATGCCTAATTTGGAAGTGATAGAATGGATATATTCTGGATTATTCCACTTCAAAATTGAAAAAAAAATTATTTTTTTTTTTTTCACAAGGTATTTGAAAGGCCGATTTTAGACTTGCTTTGAATTGTCATAAAATGAACAATAAAATTACACTAGAAACACCAAATTTCAAATCTAGCCATTTCATATTTACATAATTGCTATTTCCATTTATCATGGTTAAAATGACCTAAATTTAACAGATTAGAATGTATATGGATCAGATGCTGAACAAGTACAGTCCTGACTCAACATGTACAATTTCTGGACTGTAGAGAGAGAGAAGCTTAACACACCCTAAGCAATACCCACTAATGGACATAAGAAAACAACAGAAAACTCACCATATCATGAAGCGGTATTCATCCACTAAATTTGTAACTGAAATCATTAAAATAAAAATATTTTATCTGTCACAATTTGATCAAAAGTTTGAAGTTCTGACACATGTTAGTTCCGATCACTACGTAAACGGTATGAAATCACCAAATTGTCTCAATTTTTAAACTGTAATGTTCCTTTCACATTATGCACATAAAAATAAACAATACAGAAATAAAATTAATCAAATAAAGTTTATTTGGAAATTTTCAGTAATGGTGGGCTGAGTGTTGGGATACTTCTTCACTGTGTAGTCAAAAGTAAGTCTTGGCACACTCTTCATACAATCCCTCCAAATAATTTAATTCAGGCACTACCCAAGTTCTTCTATTCTGACTAGTATATCTTTGCTGGCGTATCCAGTTTATATAGTTCAATTATGAGACCATTTGTTGTTTTCCACACAATTGAAAAAACTATGACCTATTTTGGATCCGACAAAACACTGAGAGTCAATCCAACAATCCCACATCTTTCACTTATGAATCCCAAACTTGTTACCTCATGGTACAATGCAGGATAATCCACTTTTGAACAACTGTAAACTTCTGCTACAACTTTCTCAATAAAGTGTACACATCTGTTCTTAGGAAAGATTAGGAACAATTTATGTAGCCATGTAATAGCAGAATCCCAGGTTTCCTGATTCTTCTCTTTCAAATGAATATATTTGAAGCAGCACCTTCTTGGAACATTCCAAATTTTAGGCAAAAGACATCTTTTAGTAACGTCCTTTTGTCATAAAACAACATTTAAACTGATTTTGTACATAGTCATAAGATAAAATAAAAAAAAAATGAATTTATAATTCTATCCCATTTTGTCGAAGTACTACTTAGTAGTCATCTATAAATTATTGTTTATGTTTTCTTACTGAATTTGAGTTTATTTGTAGTTCATAAAAAAATTGCACTAAATACAATCAGGGATAAATATAAATTTAGAGTCATCCATACACCTGAGTAACAAATATAGAAGCATTAAAATATTTTCTCAACAAACCTATTTCCACAGTGGTTTTTAAAACTGACACATTAAAATATTTTAGAATAAAATAAAGTCATAATCCATATGAAATAAATATTACTAAGAAATAATAATAAATTAGGAAAATGAATATTAAATCATAAATTTGTATCTAGATAGCAATAAATCGTAACTAAAATCCATTTATTAGATAATTTAAAAAGTCATAAAATTGTTTGAAATTTTTAATTTAAACAAAATGTTACTTGGTAACTGAAATGCTGATAATTATTGTGAGAATACTGCAAAAACATAAAAGACATTCTAGAATTTTTTGTAGAATGTTTTTTATCTCATTCTTTGAATATGAACATTTTTTTGATCAATTAAGTCCTATGTTTTTTTTTTTTTGTATTTTTTTTTCGTGATTTGAATCTGAACGTAAAGGAAACAAATCGATTTTTGTTTCATATTTTTATGACGAAAATGGTTTTTAAACCCCATTTACATTTTACATATCATAGAAAATTAATATTTAAAACAAATTCTTATCAATTTCCTTGAAAATTTCGTCCATAGAAAACATGCTGGTCGATTCTTTTGTGTCCGTGTTGACGCTATGTATTGAGTCTCGCGTGGAGTTGAAACGATGGCCGAGCGAATCGCACATGGTTACACATAATCGCACACGCGCAAAATGGAGCGTTCGTTTCATATTTGATTTTGATTTAGCTTCATAGATTATTAAATGCGCATTTTAATGATATATTTTATGTTTTTATTTTTACAAGAAGCATTTGAATTTTACGATCAAACTTTTCATTTGAATTGTTTACAAACTTCTTATTAAAATTAAAAAAATATAAAATATATGAAAATGAAGCTTAGAATGTTAACTTTCAAACCAAAATTGTAATAAACCCTGCAGATTGCGCATGTTACAAAATTTGAGGAAGTCTAAACTGCCGTCAGTGAAAGAAATGGCCAAAATTTTGCGAAATCACCAAAATGTCTCCATTTTCAAACAGTAATGTTCCTCGCACACTGTAGTACATATAAAAATAAATGAGATAGGAACAAAGTTAATGAAATAAGCTTTTATTTGACATGCAATATGTTTTATGGAGATATTGAATGAAATTACACGGCGAGTTGAATATGTGTCTTTTTAGTGTTTAGTTAAGAATTTCATATATAGATAAGCTGAGTGTTGAGATACCTATATATATATATATATATATATATATATATATATATATATATATATATATATATATATTCTCCTTAAAAAAAAGACAATTTACTCTTTCATCATCTTCGACATTTTAGCCCATTTCCGAAAACTCATTTCTCCAATTATTTACGAGACTTTCATTGTGCAAAAACGCAACCTTCTGCCAATAAACCAAATCCAGAAGTGGCTCAAGCTAACGTGCGAAAAAATGTTCAAAATGGCCAACTCCATCATCAAGTTTGCGTCCTCGCGTTCATTTCTTCTTGTTCATCACTTGTTGAAACACGGGCGAAACGAAAAGAAAAATCTCGACTATTTTTCCAGCTCACTGAAAATTTGCATTCATTCATCATTGTGAAAGTGTCTAAAAATGAAACATTCTGGATCCGAAATACTGGCCAAATTGAGTGCAATGATATGTTTGAGTAGTTTTATATTTTTTGGTTTCTTTTAGACGGAATGATTACACGGAGGCATTTTAACAATTTACATACGCGAAGGTGCTTCCTGAAACCAGTATTCTGACGCTTGGTTTGGTTTGGTTTGGTTTACGGTATATCAACCTCAATGGGTTATTTAATACCGACAAAATTGTTATTGGTGGTAATTTTTTTTAAATATAGAGCTATTAATTTTTTTCAAAAATATATTGCTGGTAATAATCTATTACTAGTAATAATTTTTCTTCAAAAATTCATTGCTGGTAATATTTTTTACAAAGTATTTCTGGTATTAAAACCTATTTTTACACTTTCATAGTGTTTTGACACCAGTTTAGGGGTTAACTATTTGTTCATAGCTGGGACCGTAACAGGTGCTACTACCCAAGGTCAGGGTGGACCTGGGAACACCAGCAATTAGGAGGTGGTTCTACGCTCCTCAAAACCTCCTGATCAGAGGCCTTGCTGCTGGATGTAGTTTATCGTCTTACCCTGGACGGTCTGATGCTTGGTCACTGAAATACTGAGAAGTAGAACCTGTTAAGAAATATTCAGCATTACTTTGGACATGAATCTGCCGCCATTCCTTCAGTATATGCACATAGGAAAAAATCATTTAGCTAAATGTTGACACATTAGTCAAACAATATTTTGCAATTTCACTCATCAAATCACACTTCACAAATTATCGGCATTTTCTGGAGTTTGCCTAAAAGAAATATTATCTGAATATAGAGGCCGGCACAGATAGATAGATAGATAGATAGATAGATAGATAGATAGATAGATAGATAGATAGATAGATATGAAAAGACTGAGATAGATAGATAGATAGATAGATAGATAGATAGATAGATAGATAGATAGGAACAGACTGACATAGATATTAACAGATTAATATAGATATGAATAGAAATAGATATGAAAAGACTGAGATAGATAGATAGATAGATAGATAGATAGATAGATAGATAGATAGATACGAAAAGACTGACATACGTAGATATGGACAGACTGGCATAGATATGAACAGACTGAGATAGATAGATAGATAGATAGATAGATAGATAGATAGATAGATAGATACTATATAAATTATTATATCTGATGATATGACATCCTTGATATTCTATAACCTTCATCAGTCTTCCAACCGTTGATTTTGCTATTTTTTATACCTTGTCCATATAATGATTACTTGCAGATTTTTTTATTTATCTCCAAGGATCTTCTTTGTCTGAATATTGTTTTCCATACCTATAGTTCTTTCAAAAAATTTATTGGCTTAATATCTGGATATGCTCTCGTTCGTTCCATTAATTTTTGTGTCTTTGAAAACATATTTGATAAAGTTGGAAATAATCAGCTCTTTTGAATATGAAGAGGTGACGTCTGTCAAATGTGAATCTTCAGCTTAAAGTTTCAAGATGTTGATTTGTATCACTTGAGAATGTCTTGTCCAAGGAGTTACATTAACTCCTTGCATTTATTTTAATACAATTATCAATTTTAAAGAAAAAGATATCACTGAATCTTGGTTAACAAATGAAACAAATTCAAATCTAACTGCATGTTTGTATCTTTACAAAATCATGTACGTGAAACTGGGAATAGGTAAGTTTCATGGCAAAGCAATTGAAAAGGAAATAACAGATTTTCATAGACTCAAGATTTCTTCACATCGGCGTAAGCTTTCTGTTCGTTTCAACATTTCAAACTAATATTTCTGGATAATTTGGCATGTGAGAGATTCAAGAAAAGTTTATTATATTGACCTCGGATTAAAAGATTTCGTGAACATTTCCCGGAGCGAAACATTCTTTTCATCTACATCAGATTAAAATGCAGTGATACTTCGACTCAAGTCGTTTCGAGTTAAATCATTTTCGAAGATACGTCGGTTTTTCTTAAATACTATATGAAAAATAAAAGCTCGACTTAGGTCGTTTTCCTCGAATTTACGTCGGCTGCTAAAAACATTAGAAACGTAAAAACATTAAAACAACAATAAACGTATATAAAATTATATTCAAATGAATAAATAAATAAATATTGCTCTATTATCAGTATTGAGCCCGCTTTTGAATTAATGCTGTGAACGTGAGAATTTATATATTATTTTCCTTCTCGTTACATTTATATATATATATATATATATATATATATATATATATATTATGAAATGGACAATTATTAATAACATTTACCGGCCTGAATGTCTGAGAAATTTTAATAGAAAATATTCGTCCTCCGACAGGAATCGAACCCGTATCCTATATAATAATATAAACAGAACATTTACTTAAATATTTGTATCTATAAAAAGAATGTATGAACAAAAATATGTCTTAAAATAATTGTCGGACTTTGTCCATTTCATAATGTGTGACGTCATTTGTTTACATTTGGATACGCATTGACCAGATATGAATGTACGTGAGAGATTCATGGAAGTTTAAAGGCAGTAAATTCGACCTTACTAATCGAACGATTCTCTGTGGCTCGATCGGTTAAGAGCACGTCAGGCTAAATGACGGTTCCTGTTGGAGGACGAATATTTTCTATGAAAATCTCTAGGACATTCAGTCCGGTAAATGTTATAAATACTGTTTATTATAAAAACAGAGCATTTACTTAAATATTTGTATCTATAAAAAGAATGTATAAACATAAAAATGTCTTAAGATATATATCATAGAATCATCAAAAACAAAACTATTAGTATAATAAAGTATGTTCAGCAGATGTTTATATTTCAAATTGTTACTGACAAGCAGTACACCTCCAACACCGATTTTGAATTCAGACTTGTTTACATCTGTGCTCTGCCGTTGACGTTCTTTCAGTTACATTTCAATTGTGATTTAGAATACATTTTTGCCAATAGCCCCGAAGAAAAGTCCCAGTGCAAGTGCTAATGCTAAGTGTAAATCTATATCGCTGGAAGATAAGGTGGAAATTAATTATTTTATTCAGAATACTTTACGTATATATCATAAATACCGTAATCGGCAATAGGGGAGTGCTTATTTGCGGTTTATGGCGTGGTTATTCCGACTTAAGTCGTTTTTCGACCTAAGACGTGATCTCTGGAACCAATTACCGACGTAGGTCCAGGTATACCTGTATCACGATCCATTTTAAGAAAGGATTATGTGTCAGGCAAATATTCGTAATCAGAGTACAATTCATGAGGTTAGCGGAATACACAGGCCAAAATAATAGAAAATATAGCAGCTGCTGACACCAAGAAATATGCATTACTTCAAAATTTCTGACAGATTTAATTATTGTCAAATCTCGCTATTCAACAGTCGTAGTCAGCCTCTTTAGAAATCAAAAACTGTGTCAGTCAACAGATTTATGTTCGCTTTATAAATGAAAGTAGCATTTGAAAAGAACAGTAAAATGCTGGAAGGAAACTTCGCCTGTTCATCAACGTTCAGTCTCGCGTTGGCAAGTAACATATCTATCATATGTTCATCTCAATTCTAATCTTGAAATGTCCGCTAAATGATAAATGAGAGGATCATTCGACTAAGGAAGGATCAAGGGCGATGACTAACCAATTGTAGCTGATGACCGGACATAGGCATTTGTCAGTGGTTCAGATTGCGTGCTTGGCCATGTGCAGTTTCGTAGGAAGAGCTTCATTTATTGCAACTCCGTTCCTCCCAATTACACGCCACTGACGCGGGAATGGATAAGGAACAAAGAGTTAATCAAGCGAGAAAGAGTGAAGAATTGAGTTATAAACTCGGCAGGCGGCCATTACATCAAACCGAAAGACTTTATCGGCATATGTAAGCCACCCAGTTTATGGGTTAAATGAGAATGATGCACTTTATAGATATCATTCTACCTATATTTCTATCTAGCTAACTACGTCGAATTATATATATATATATATATATATATATATATATACAGATACACATATATATATATATATATATATATATATATATATATATATACAGACTTAGGAATATATATATATATCAACAGATATATGTAAATATATATACACAAATATATATACATATATATATATATATATATACATATATATATATATATATACATATATATACATATATATATACATATATATACACACATGTATATACATATATATATATACACACACATGCATGTTTCGTTAAAAACGACAGACAAGGTACTACAGTTGAACTTTTTATTTAATTTTTCTTGTGTTCTGACAAGAGCTTTCTTTTCTGGACAAAGAGTGTGTAAGAACTGTCCGAATGTTCTGTGTTTCCGAGCGCTTTCGGCTATACCTTTAGCCATTATCAAGGATGGTTCAATTATCAGTTTAGTAGAGTGTGTGTTCTATGTATGTTCAGTGTGTGGTAGTGATGTTTTAGTTTCCGAATACGGTTAGCACATTGTGGCTTTGTTCATAGTTGATATTGTTAAGAGTTGGCTTTTCTTTTTTTTATTATTAGAGCTTCCATTATTTTTAGTCTTTTTTGCAAGTGGATGCAGTTAATATATTAAGTTTTTCTACTAGTATGTTCAACTATGAATAGTGTCAAGGTAAATCTGTAGTGTGTGTTAAAACATGTACCACACTGATGGAACTGTAGAACAGATAGGTATAATATATAATTGAACATCTGGATAAACATGTGGTTGAAAGCGCTGAAAATGCATTATATATATGATTCTTACACATTTGTCCAGAAAAGAAATTCTGTCAGAACACAAGAAAAATTAAATAAAAATCAATTGTAGTACCTTTTGTATATTTAACGTTACATGCATATATATATATATATATGCATATATATATATATATATATATATATATAAGTCTATATATATAAATACATATATTTAATATATATAATATATATACATAAATATATATAATACATTCATATATATATATATATATATATATATATATATATAAATATATATATATATATATAAATATATATAAAACGACATATAAATATATATATATATATACATATATATATACATATATATAAATATATATATATATATATATATATATATATATATATATAAAAATATATATACACACATATATATACATATATATAACACATATATATAATATATATATATATATACACATATAAATATATATCATATATATTACACAAGATATATATATATACACACAGATATATATATATATGCACATATATATGTTATGCATATATATACACACACATATATATACGCACATATTTATATACATATGTATATACATATATATATATATATATATATATATATATATATAAATATACATATTTATACATATATATATATATATACACATATACATATATATTTACACACATATATACGCATATATATAAATAAATACATATACATAAATATATTATATATATATATATATAAATATATATATATATATATATAAATATATATACATATATATATATATATATATATATACATATATATATATATATATATATATATATATATATATATATGCATATATATATATATATATATATATACACACACATAGACTTATATATATGTATTTACACACACATATACACATATATATATTTACAAACACATATACATATATATATTTACACACATCCGTATAAACATATATTTTACACACATATATATATATATACATATATATACACATACATATATTTATATACACATATATATATTTACACACATATATATATATATATATATTTATATATTTATATATATACATATATATATTTACACAAACATGTATACATATATATATATACATATATATATATATATTTATATATATATATATATATATATATACACACACATATATATATATATATATACACACATATATATTTACATATATATATATATTTAGACACATATATACACATATATCTTTTTTTACACATACATATATATACATATATATATACATATATACACACATATGTATATACATATATACACACATATATATTTAAACACATGTACATATATATATTTTATACACACATATATATATATATATATACACATATATATATTTACACACATATATTTATATATATATACACATAAATATATTTACACACACATATTTACTTATATATACACACATATATATATTTATATTTATTTTCTTGAATCTCTCACATATCTATATATTTATACACACATATATATACACATATATATACACATATATATATTTACACACACATATATATACACATGTATATATTTATACGCATATATATACACATATATTTACACATACATATATACACACATATATATATTGGTAACACACATATATACACACACATATATACACATATATATATTTACACATATATATATACATATATATATTTGCACACACACATATATATATATAAACATATATATATTTACACACATATATATTATATATATACACATATATATTTGCACACACATATATATATATACATATTTACACACAGATATACACACATAGATATACACATATATATATACACATATATACATACATGTATATACACACATATACAAATGTGTACACACACATATATGTATACATATATCTACACGCACACATGTATACATATATATACACACATATATGTATACATATATATAAATATATGTATACATATATATACACATATATATATGTATATATATATATATACACATATATGTATACACATATATACACACATATAAATACACGTAAATATGTTTACCTATATATACACACATGTATACACACATATATGCATACACACATATATACACACATATACACACATATATACATGTATATATATACACACATATATACATATATATACGTATATAGATACACACATATATACATATATATGCACGTATATATATACACACATATATGCATATATATACACATATAGTTACCTCTATATACACATAGATTTACTTATATATAAACACACACATATATATACATATATATACACACACGCGTACATATACGTTTATATACATATGTATAAATATATATACACATATATGTGTGTGTGTGTTTATATGTATATATAATTTTGTCCATATCTATCTCAGTATATTCATATTTATCTATGCGTGTATATATCAAGTTACATTTTAAACTAGCAGCAGCCGTATAGACAATAACTAAGACCTTCTTCATATTACTCTGAATAATTCATGTAATAATGACAGGTTAATATCAGAATTATAAGAAGCAAGGCGTTTTCTACAAAAATCCATGAATTTATATTTAAAAAATTCTGTTGAGCCGTTTTGCAATATTAGAAATGGCGTACGTTGTAGAAAGAAAAGAAATAGTTTGACATGAATATCAATAGTGAGATCAGATTGAAACCCCCCTTCCCCGCCTAAGAAATGCAGGGATATAGATGGCTGATCTACTAATCCTACCGGAAGACATCTTCCTAAGGTAAGAAATCTCATCTAGAAAGCGGGACAACACTTGTAAGCCCATCATTCAACGTTTTGTGATGTGGCCATGTAAAGGGAAACGATTAACAACATGTGTCCATGAAGGCAAGATATATTTCACATCTGAGCTCATGACAGCCTTTTAAGCCGTAACATCATGAATAAAAGAATAGAGTAGTTGCAACAGAATGAGATAAAGCGAAAGAAAAAAAATGGCGGAAATCCACAAAGAAATGGATGAATATAATATGATAAAAATAGAATAAAAAAATAATAAAAAACGAAAAGAGAGAAATGCAAAATAAGAAGAGAGGAAAGTAGAAAAGTGTGAAAATAAAGCAGCAACAGATGCCGCCATAATCGATGTCATAACAGAGCTGTTTACTCTCATATCATCATATCATCGTCATATTGAACATCCAAACTTTATCAAAACTTTCAAGTTTTCTCGATCAAAATCAGAATTTCTGTCGAAAGAATTAGAAATTCACCTTCAAAATGTAAAACAAAAGTAAAGAAATTTTAAAAGAGAAATATTTCTTCTTAAGTCACTTGTAATAATACCATTCGTGCACTGGAGTCAACACACTACATAAAACGAAAAAATGACTATTGGTATTAAATAACTACAAGTGGGTAATACTAAAATGCCCTGTAACATC
Organism: Acanthosepion pharaonis; assembly: GCA_903632075.3. Taxonomy (NCBI): domain Eukaryota; kingdom Metazoa; phylum Mollusca; class Cephalopoda; order Sepiida; family Sepiidae; genus Acanthosepion; species Acanthosepion pharaonis. Next base: position 274,322 of record CAHIKZ030001643.1, read on the forward strand.
GAAATACAGTATAACATCAATACTTGAAGTTATTCTCATAATGAAGAAACAAAGAATAATAAAAACAACAAATGTGTTTATAGTTTTGAAAACTGCTAATTTTTCTGTATATTTACATTTTCAAAAATACAACCTCCTCATTTTATTTTATTACTAAATTCCATTGACTACCATGCTGTGATTTCAATGTTAAAGTAATCACCACTTTCGCATAGATAATGGATTCATTTGAATAACAATGTAATTTAATCAGAAAAGGTAGTAGCAATTTCGCTTATTTCAAAAGAAAAGATTGGGAAATTTAAGAAAGAAAACAGTTTTCTTTTACCTTGATTATTAAAGATATATATGCAAATTATTTATCTTCATTAAGCAAGAAAGTTTCAGTGACGCAAGAAATACATGCTGCTAAATATAAATGATAAAATCCGTATTTATTTCAAGACAGAGTTTTACGTAATATTAACACAACCACATAGAGAAAGGCCCGGATATAAAATTAATTTTTAGGATTTCCAGTGCATACATACACGAGTTGTGCTTTGTGTATTCAATGATTTCTTCCTTTCTTTTCATGCCATCTTTCTTCTCACACCAAAAATGCTTGCTTTCTTTCCGACTTTATTTTCAAATCACCAGAAATTTTGCTGATAGATAGAAAGATAGATTCGAACAGATTCTGATAGATAAATTATGTGAGATAGATAGATAGATAGATAGATAGATAGATAGATAGATAGATAGATAGATAGATAATAGATAGATGGATAGAAATAGATAGATAGATAGATAGATAGATAGATAGATAGATAGATAGATAGATAGATAGATAGAAACTGAGATAGATAGATAGATAGATAGATAGATAGATATAAAGAAACTGAGATAGATAGATAGATAGATAGATAGATAGATAGATAGATAGATATAAAGAAACTGAGATAGATAGATAGATAGATAGATAGATAGATAGATAGATAGATAGATAGATAGAAACTGAGATAGATAGATAGATAGATAGATAGATAGATAGATAGATAGATAGATAGATAGAAAAGAAACTGATGATAGATAGATAGATAGATAGATAGATAGATAGATAGATGATAGATGTAAAAAAAATGAGATAGATGGATAGAAGATGGGATAGATAGATGGATAGATGGATGGATGGATGGATGGATGGATAGATATAAAGAAACTGAGATGGATGGATGGATAGATGGATAGATGGATGGATGGATGGATGGATAGATATAAAAGAATGAGATGGATAGATGGATGGATATGGATAGATGGATGGATGGATGGATAGATGGATGGATGAAATGGATGGATGGATGGATGGATGGGATAGATGGATGGATGGATGGATAGATGGATGGATGGATATGGGATTGGGATGGATGGATAGATGGATGGATAGATAGATAGATAGATAGATAGATAGATAGATAGATAGATAGATAGATGGAGAAATTGAGATTCATATGAAGAAATTGAGATAGATAGATAGATAGATAGATAGATAGATAGATAGATAGATAGAGAGAGAGAGAGAGAGAGAGAGAAACTGAGCTGGCTAGATTGATAGATAAAGAGAGAGAGAGATATTAAGAAAGATAGATAAATAGAGAAACTGAGCTAGCTAGATTGATAGATAGAGAGAGATAGATATGAAGAAACTGAGCTAGATAGATATGAAGAAATTGAAATAGATATGAAGAAAATGAGATAGATAGATAGATAGATAGATAGATAGATAGATAGATAGATAGATAGATAGATAGATTATAGTATATAATTGTGTACAGTGACATAGACAAGTATAAGGACCATAGTAAATACTTAGAATGTACAAAATATGACAGGAAACAAAAAGTACATTTATGTGTTAAGGAGAAATAAAATGAATCAATTTATTGTCAAACGGACACAAGGTACGGACAAGAACAAAAAAAAACAAGAAGGACCTATTTATCAATTGTGAAAAAATAAAATAAAATAAAACAATTTATGGTTGTGCGCAAGAGAAAATCCAATGATCGGTTCTACGAATTAGAGATGACAATACCAAACATAACATAAATAATAAAAGCCACTTGCCAAAAATTAAACAAACATTAACAGAATAATTTCGTTAGAAACAAAGAAAATAGTTCTGAGCTGCTATGTATGATGAGTCTTCCTCTAAGGCAGATGAAAAGAATGCTAGAGAGGCGTGGTTCAGCAGAAGGATCCCGAGAATAACATGGACTGAGCATTTAAGCAACCTTTGGTTTGTTTTACGGCATATCAACCCTAATGGGTTGTTTAATGCCGACAAGATTTTTATTGCTAAAAATATAATTCTGGTAATATATTTTTATAAAAATATATTGTTGGTAATAGTTTCTAAAAAAGTATTGCCGGTAATGATTTTTCCAAGAAAGTATCGCTGGTAATAATTTCTTCTTCAAAAAAGTATTGCTGGTAATAATATTTTCTTCAAAAAAGTATTGCTGGTAATAATATTTTCTTCAAAAAAGTATTGCTGGTAATAATATTTTCTTCAAAAAAGTGTTGCTGGTAATAATTTTTTCTTCAAAAACGTATTGCTGGTAATGATTTTTCCAAGAATGCATCGTTGGTAATAATTTCTTCTTCAAAAATATATTGCTGGTAATAATTTTTATTCAAAAATGTATTGCAGGTAATAATTTTATACAAAAAAGTATTTCTGGTAATAAATTTTACAAAAAAGCAATGCTGGTATTAAAACCTATTTTTACACTTTCATAGTGTTTTGACCCAAGTTTGGGGGTTAACTATTTGCCCATAGCTGGGACCCTAACAGGTGCTACCACCCCGGGTCAGGGTGGACCTGGAAACATCAGCAATTAACAGGTGGTCCCAGTCTACTCAAAACCACCTGATGAGAGGCCTTGCTGTTGGACGTAGTTTATCGTCATACCCAGGACGCGGATGTATTCTATCATGGTAACCAGGACGGAGTAACTCTTACAATAAATAAATAAAAAAAGACCAATTATAATATGAAAGCAGAAAAAGACAGTTGAAATTATTGTAACTCATAATGAGAAAAGAAAGTCTGGAAAAGTTGGCCTTCATGGGATAGACTGACAACAAGAGACACAGCGGAAAGCCACAAGAACCTACCAAACGAAATTGTTCAAAATGGAGGGAAGAGCAAGGGGAGGGTAACAGTAAGTCAGACAATGCCCGGAGATACGAAAGATAAAAAAAAATTGTGATGAGCCAGAATCACCCGCGTCTTGAATGGACTCGGCACATCGAAAAATAAGATAACAATTCCAAACAACAATATTCTTGATCTCATGTTTTTATTTTGTTGTTTTGTCATTTCGACCGGTTGGCTCACAGCCTTTCTCAGATGAGTTTAATGTCGTTGGTATCAGGAATGCTTATCAATATCTAGATCCCACATCAACTGAAAAAATTAAAAAATTAGTGCTTCATGCTGTCATGGAAAAATATTAGACGACTATCAGAAATTATCTGATGCTTCAGCCTGAGGAAGACTGAATGAAATCAGCAACAGAAAACTTGTGATCAAACAACAATAGTATGAAAAGATTCTTGTCCAAGATTTCAATCCGAGATTTCATCTTAAAATAAGAAGGATTGAAGAAATTTGATTTTTGTAGAAACTGAGATAATGAATTTTTAATTATGGGCTAGCTGAATTTTGGTTACAACGGAAATAACAGTTTTATTGAAATCTATTTTGAAATTCGAGAAATGAGTTTCTTTGTTGCTTTGTGCGTTATTTTCTGTCCGAATTGGCCATTTGACCATTTCTACACGAAAGCCATGATTTTTTTTTTGTTAATAATCAAACACGGTGCTTTTAATGACAAGGTAGTCTTGCGCTGACCTTAACAAAAGACGTTTTCATCGACAGAAATCCTATTAACGTAATGACGTCACGATCAGACAATTCTATTATTAGGGAAGACTAGCAAATACAAAATTGATGTATGATAAAAATGTGGATATTCTTGCTCATAGAAGTTTGCTTAATTCGAAGTTTTCAGATAAGGTAATGAAGCTGCGGGCTTATCCCTATGGTTAATGTGTGACGTGAAATTATTGTCTTTACTGAGTAAGGAAATCACAGACGTAAAAACAACTAGTTACATTTTTTCTTGAGGGTTTATCATCGAATTTGTACAATTCACGAAATCAGTAGAAGCATAAATATTAAAATAGCTATCAGATAAACATTTTTCCCTTGCTTTGACTGAAACTCTCTACTTACCTGAATGTGATCACCATAGTCAAAATCACGATCAGGTGCATTTACAGAAGATGAAAGCTATATTTATGCACGTTTTTCATGCCAGGTGATGTCACGATTAGTTAATACTTTGTGGAACTAAATCTCGATTGCCAAATTTTAAAATATAACTAGCAGGAGTTCTAAAGAAAATTATAAAGATATGCGATATGTATATAATGTTTTTTTTTTTTACCTAAAGTTTTGTATCTCCAGAGATACAAAGCGTACAAAATACTAAGGGACTCTTCACACTTTTTAAAGCTTCAACTGTCAAGAATTTAACAAGAAAACATTAATTAATGAGTTGAGTGATGAGAACGTCTTTGCCATTCTGTTGTAGAGTAGTTTTCACAGTGGAGGCTTGTATTTCACTAAGTCGATCCTAAAAAAAAAAGATTCGACGTACAAAACGTTAGGAACTTGAAATAATAGTTAATGACGCAGCAATCTAGTTGTGGTGGTTGATACTTTAATGTCCGACATCGATTGACTCGACCAACTCACTGAGGATATTCAGTCACCCCCCCACGAGGGCGTCATGTGGTACAAGGATGGTTTAACGTGGGATCTTCGTATAAACGGGCTCAGGGCCGGTTTACCTCCCCGAACGAGACTCCGCCATTCGGCTTAGCCTCGTTCGGGTTCCTCCCCGCCCGAAGGCAGAGAGTTCAACCGGTCAGCTGGTCGTCCGACTTCAGACTGAACTCAGACCAACTCACTGAGCCCCTGGTGACTGCTACTGCTACTACTTAGTATATGTGGGAGAGTCTATTAACAATAGAATAGGTATGTTCCGGTATAACACATTCATAGGCAATAAGTAAAAAATATATTTCAAGTGGCAACCATGAACAAATTTGTATAAGGTTTCATCTGCCCTAGGAATGAAAAATATGAGCATTAAAGTAACAAACGAGAGAACAAGACGAAAAGTCTTTAGATTTAAAAATAATTATTTTTAAATCAACATTATAGAGTATAAATGACTAATTCATTATTTAACAAGGATGGTGTGCTTTCGAGTTTGCAGTGGTTACACTCGTGAGAATTTTTCCGTTTCGTATTTATGTTGCTGCTTGACAGCTTAGGTCAGTGAGAAATTTAAATGTTTGACTTTTTTTACATTTTCCAGAAAGTTTTTCTTGATATGCATACGCATGAGTTGGCAAGAGTTTTAGGGGAGGTCACGTTAGGGAAGCGATTCAAGTGTAGGTTACTTTGGAGAAGTGATTTTAGGAAAGGTCAATTCGGGGAAGCGATTTTACGGGCGGTCAACTTGGGGAAGTGTTTTTCGGGAAGGTCACTTTAGAGAAGTGTTTTTAAGGGAGGTCACGTTAGAGAAGTGTTTTTTGTGGGGGGGAGATGACTTTAGGGAATCGTTTTTAGGGCAGGTCACTTTAGGAAAGCTTTTTGGGGGAAGGTCACTTTAGAGAAGTGTTTTTAGTGGAGGTCACTTTAGAGAAGTGTTTTTTTAGGGGGATCACTTTAGGGAAGCGTTTTTAGAGCAGGTCATTTTAGGGAAGTATTTTTAGGGAAGGTCACTTCAGGGAAGCTTTTTTAGGGAAGGTCACTTTAGGGAAGCTTTTTTTAGGGAAGGTCACTTTAGGGAATCGTTTTTAGGGAAGGTCACTTTAGGGAAGCTTTTTTTAGGGAAGGTCACTTTAGGGAATCGTTTTTAGGGAAGGTCACATTAGGGAAGCTTTTTTTAGGGAAGGTCACTTTAGGGAATCGTTTTTAGGGAAGGTCACATTAGGGAAGCTTTTTTTAGGGAAGGTCACTTTAGGGAATCGTTTTTAGGGAAGGTCACATTAGGGAAGCTTTTTTTAGGGAAGGTCACTTTAGGGAAGCTTTTTTTAGGGAAGGTCACTTTAGGGAAGTGTTTTAGCGTCTCTATTCTGCAATGAAGCTTCCATAAAAATCGATCAGACTTTCTTCACTTCATGAATGAAAAGCAAAATTCACATTTGTGCACAACAGGCTGACTTGTCAGGTTGATGGGAAACTTTTCAATATTTTCTTGGACATTAATTAACTGAGGTTTCAAAAGTTAATAACATTTTTACTTATTAATTTTGTCCTTTTATTCCACTTTATATGAATTCGCGTCACTGTCAATGCTTCATGGCATCTCGTTCGAAACTTTCCTTTTTGACGCTTGTGCGTAAACATCATCGATAAAAATGCCATAGATGTAAGTATACTTGGAAGTCATATTTGGAGCCAGACGAGAGAACAGTAATTTTGATTGGAGATTTTACTTTCCATATTAACATGGATGAAACTAAAATAAATTAGTTCAAATCAAAAAGTACTCAATCACAAGTGACCATCCTAAGCCAACTGACTTTAACTTAGAGAAACTGGTGTTGTTATTAATTACAATATCTCTTATTTTTCTATCTTGTATTTAGTTGGCCTCAAATAGCTTTTGAACCCACGGAGCCAATGAATTTAATCTCAATCGAGTATAATGTGACCCCCCCGCCACGATGGAACATCGAAGCCTGCCCTGTTGGTTTTGGCTTTCCGTAACACTAAAGATCTACGGTATAGCATTCACGAGATTGTTCAATTATCGTCAGGTTTGTTTGTATTTTTTTCTTTTTTTTTTTACATTAAGACCGGATCCATAGACGTCGGCAATTAATGTCACGTGGAGTTTTTTTTTTTTTAATTAAATGTAAAACAGACTTACCATAACGTTGGCGCATGTGCAGGAAAGGCAAAACCGGAAAACGCGTGCAAACCAGACCGTTGACCTTATAACTGTAGATAGCAGGCAAAATAAATCTCGATGCCATTATAAAAATAAAATATATAGCCTGATATTATAATTGTTTTTTTTTAAGAAAGAAAGAAAAAAGAAAGAACACCGGGGAGCGAATTATGCGGAAAGGTGGCCTTTCAACAGGTTGGGGTACCTGACAGAACGGATCTGATGTTGCAATAACGGAAATTAGTAATGAAGCCAGAGTTACAATACTCATGAACTCTACCATTTCATTTTATAAATCTAGAAAGAGAATTTTAACAAACAAATTATTGAATTTTGAGCCTCTTTCTTTATTTTTGTGTCTTTTCTGTGTGTGTGAATTTCCACGCTTTCAAATGACTGGCATGTTATTTAATATGGCAGTATTTTCACACGTTCTACATTGGAAGCTCCGGTACTGTGACGATGTCTCAGAATAGATGGAGCTGAACAAATAACTATAGATGTTTTGTATGCATGTCCAGGCTGTGTGCATTTGTCGACGTAAATAATTACATATCTGGATATCCGGAGATATGTGCCCGTTTTAATTTGGGAAATTCTGTATATATGATTGTCATTTGCTAGTGACATGAGTATCATCAAAGCCTTTTGAAATAATGCGACCCCGAGAATCAATTCCGATTCAAATCCAGCTTTACCGTTTATAAAGTGGGAGGAGAAAGAGAATACGCCTCTGATTAAGCGATCGGGAGATGAAAATCATTTAAAACGAGCAATCAAGTTTGTTTTCCTCAATATGAAACTTTATTGAATTATGTGAATATTTCATCGTTTATTTTTGTCATCTCCAGAGCACATAAACGTAAGTGTTTTTAATTGCTTTTTTTTTTTTGGCTCAGAAAAAGAAGCACTCACAGGATTCATTTAAAGTAAGCATACAAACTTAAATGAAATGGAAATACATGATACTGCTGCAACACAAAAGAGAGAAATATAATTTTACACAAGTGACAAGTTAAATAATTTCTTAATTTGAGACGTGATATTTCAGAAAGTCCTTGAAGAATTTTTTTGAAATACTCCAAATTCAATAAGATCAGACATTTTGAAAGCAAAGAGAGATAAATAAAGAGAAACGATTGAAAGAATGACAATTCAGACGATCTCAAACATTTTACTTTCTCTTACTCGCTGTGGAGGCACGGTGGAGTAATGGATAGCGGCTGGGAAAGCCAAAGTCATGCGCAGCAGCCATTGAAACCAAGGGCTTGTGTGCTAGAGCATTGTTCTAATGAAACAAGACACTTTTCGTCGGTTTTCCTGAGCGTTTGGTCTTGATATATTTTCGTAACTCCCTCGGAAATTTAGCATAGTACTCTCTATTGATGGTGTGGCCCTTTTAAAGATAGTCAATAAACACAACGACTTTTGACGAAAAGAAACTGAGACCATACTTCCTTGCAATGACACATAGAGCAAATGAGGAGAGGTGTTTCCACTGCATGGATTGTCTCTCTTTGTCTCTGGCTCACATTTATGAAACCAACACTCATCCTTGGTTAAGAAACGTTGATGGAAACGATATGAATCTGCCTCAAACAATGTTAGATTTTTCCGTGATGTGATCATCCTGATTTTGATCAGATGTCAAAAGACGTAGCACCCACTGAGCAGACACCTCCGTCATGTCAAAGTCATTGTGTAGAATATTCTCAACGGCTTATGCTAATATCATTGCTTATTTGATGTGTAGTCAACCTTCTGTTACCTCTCACTATGTGGTGAACAGGATCAATGTTTTCTTCCGTGTTGGCAGTTACAAGATATCCAGACCTGGGGGCGGGGCTAAACACTTTTTCTGCATATACTTGATAACTCCACGATGCTAAATTTTTGACCATTTTCAAATGAATGTGCCACTAGTTACTTTTAAAGATTTTTAAATAGTCAGATGTTGCTTTGTATGGAAAGAAACAATGTTATTAGTTATAAGATTTTAAATTAATACATGCAAGATTTCACAGCTCTAGTATTGATTCTTCATAAGTCAACTTATGAACTTTTCAGCTCACTCACGTGTATTTTAAATAAGTACAATATAGCTATATTCTATTGTTATATTATTTTTATTAATAGATTACAATACATTGTAATGTTTTTATTCAAAAATCTTAATAAAACTATAAAAAATATAATTCTATTTTTCCTTGTTAAAATCTCGTGCGTACGAGATTTCCGCCATCTTTTGCTGTCATCGATGATGGATCTGTTGACATGGAGTTTTATAATTGGAATTATTTTAGGCTGTTTTCTTTCACATTTATTCAAATTGGTGCAGATTTTTATGTGAAATTAAAAGAATAGCTTTAACAAATGTTTTTGTTACAAAACTGCCAATATTCAACTCAGTACTGAATACGCATTTTACACGCTTAGCCATTGTGTTACCTATTTTCGCAGATAACTCCATGGACTTGACATGCTTTGTTTTGGTGGTCTAAGCTGGCAATCCTGACATCACAGCTCACTTTTGATCTAAACTGCCGACAATCTCAACCGCGGATACAAGTTTTGGACCCCAACTACCGCGGTTTATCGGCGCCGACCTGTATTATTAGATTAAACTTGTGTGCTTTTGTCCCAAATCCGTTACACATCTGCAGAATGATATAATTTTATTCTGATGAATATAAATAATAGTTTTTTTATGTCTTTTTCGAAACCAGCATTAAAAACTTTTTATAAATATGCGAACTATGTATCCCTTTTCACTTTATAGATTTGAGATACTTTTATTTATGTATCTCCAAATATTTAGACATGTTTAAACTCTCATGAAGTCAAATGAGTTTGGGAGAAACTTGAAGTTTTTAATTACTGAATTATTTTTTGTAAATGATTGGATTTAAAACACTCGTTAAAGACAGAATTCCCTCTTCATTTCCAGTCTCTCATTATATGCCAACGTATATTTTATCAAATAATTTTCGTGATCGGTAGCTTCGTGAGAATGAAATGAATCATAAGATTAGCAAACTGTATATTACTAGACATTTATTTCGATTCTCAAGAAATTATTTGGATAAGAATGATATAAGATTACTAAAAATGTTTTAAGAATAATATAAGATTACTAAAAATGTTTTAAGAATGATATAAGATTACTAAAAATGTTGTAAGAATGATATAAGATTACTAAAAATGTTTTAAGAATTATATAAGATTATTTAAAATGTTTTAAGAATGATATAATATTACTTAAAATGTTTTAAGAATGATATAAGATTACTAAAAATGTTTTAAGAATAATATAAGATTACTAAAAATGTTTTAAGAATGATATAAGATTACTAAAAATGTTTTAAGAATGATATAATATTACTAAAAATGTTTTAAGAATAATATAAGATTACTAAAAATGTTTTAAGAATGATATAAGATTACTCAAAATGTTTTAAGAATGATATAAGATTACTAAAAACGTTTTAAGAATTATATAAGATTATTTAAAATGTTTTAAGAACTATATAAGATTATTTAAAAAGTTTTAAGAATTATATAAGATTATTTAAAATGTTTTAAGAATGATATAAGTTTACTTACAATGTTTTAAGAATTATATAAGATTATTTAAAATGTTTTAAGAATGATATAAGTTTACTTAAAATGTTTTAAGAATTATATAAGATTATTTAAAATGATTTAAGAATTATATAAGATTATTTAAAATGGTTTAAGAATTAAATAAGATTATTTAAAAAGTTTTTAGGTAACAACCTACACTAAACCGTCACATAAAATTGAATTAATAAAGAGTTTGAAAGTGTTGGAGCCTGGTTGGAAACGTTTACTCGAATACACATCTTACTAATTTTTCACCGAATATAAGGGCCATAACACTGTCTAGGTAGATGTTTACTAATCGAAGTTGTTGCTCGTAAAACAAGGATTTAAGGAATTCTATTTAAGAGGATAAATAGGAAAAATATCGATTAATCCTAGACTTGAAGATATTGATTGTAGTGATCAGGGAAATATCCTCTCAGGAGTCTATTCCGCAAAGCTGTGGTTTTGAGAAAGAAGTTGTCCGAGTGGAACTCATTCTTACTAAAGTAACACAAAAAGATTTGAGAGATTCAGTCTACGGTCCGGACATGGCGGATCTTAGCTGTGAAGATTCGAACTGGTAGAACTAAGGAATGTAGCTCGTTAAAACATTAGACATGAAAATAATGATAGAGTAGGGGGAGGCCGGCGACGTTTCGTCTGTGAGGCAGGGGTTGACAGAGTAGAATATAAGTCATAACTACACAAGGCAGCGAAGACGCTTTTGAATTCTGTCAAGGCTGGAAAATTTAGGAAAAAATGTCTCTTGTAATGATAGAGCTTAACTAGCGGAGGGGGGCGACTAACCATTTCTCAGCATCTTTAGTGATTCTTTTTATATATATATATATATATATATATATATATATATATATATATATATGGTCCGGTGCCCTAATGTCTGTCTCAAGGTTCTTGATAAGATCCAAAAACGGATATGCAACGTAATTGGCCCTGATCTGGCATCTCGTCTGCAGTCGCTCTCTCACAGACATGACGTCGCCTCCCTCTGTCTTCTTTACAAATAATTTCATGGTAACTACTCCGATGAACTGATTTTGCTGTTTCCCAGACTTCATGAATTTAAGCGTCCTACTAGGCTGGCATCTCTCTCACACCCTTTCACTGTCGAATCTGTTAAATGTAGCCGTCTCTTCTACTCCAATAGATTCATGTCTCGCACTTCTCGCCTGTGGAACTCCCTCCTCTTTTCCTGTTTCTCTGATAGCTATAATCAATTTAAACTATTTAAATGTAATGTCAATCGACGTCTCCAGATGCCTTGATCTATCCCCTATCCTTCTCTTCATCCTTTCCTCTATCACTCCTATTTGCTCTTGCTCCAACTCTTTGTAACCCCTTGCATGCTAGTGGCTTCCCGCCTTGCTTGAGATCTGGGCTGGACTTGGCTTTCTGCAGGCTTTCAAACTAAGAAAACCTCATTGGGAGAACAACTATTCACCATGATGGATAAAATTTAAGGGACTGTGGGGTTATGGTGAAACGTTACATGTTTGCTTTTGGTCTCATTGAACGTTGCAAGCCAGTCCTTTCGCCAGGGAATACTCAGAGCTAGGACAGAGGAGTGATTAACTGTTAACCTGTGGACGTCTCGCTCGATTTTTGGACTAATGCACTGAATCTTGTCTGTGATCTCAAATTTATTTAAAGATTTAGTCTCTAAATTTTATTTGCTGCCACTGTCCTACGTATTGATAATGTTAAGAGTTTGACTGGCGCGTTATCATTGCAATAGACTAAATCTCTTCCAATATCTTAAACACATCAGTTAATAGCTATACCTAGGCGCTATCCTATTTACATGGGCTTCTGAATGAAATATTCTTTTCATGTAGCCACTCGAAAGTTGTTTTAAACGCGTGAAAAGATGAAAAAGATAATCAGCTGATGAATAATAGATGTATATTATTAATTTAGGTAAGATTTTGTCGACGCCAATACAAGCAACTCGTTTAAGAAATGTGCTTTTGTCTCCGTCATTAATGGAGGCGCAGCCAAGTAAATTTTGATTTGATCATCATTATCAACACTGAACAGCTTTAATATCGGCAAAATAATCGAATTGCTTAACGGATTTTGTGATAAATTGTCGATCCGTTTCATATTTCGGAAACGCTATTCATGCATTGGCCAACAAAAGCCAATTTATTGATTATTCTTTCATCGGTATTCTAAGCTGTCTGGATTAATTCCAAATTCTGCCACCTTAAAGTAGTGGCACTAATAGCCCTTTTTCACCATTCAGTCATTGGTTATTCGCCTGAGCAGTTATTTGAGTTTGTTTTATGACTTACCCAGTATATATCATTATATCACGTCTAAATAATACAGCACCCGATAAACCATCTCGAAATAGAGACATATGCAGACAAAAATAGTCATTTTGAGCCTGTCAAAAGACAAAAATATATTGCAAATAACAATCGTATTGTTTTATATAACTTACTTTTAGTCTCTTTCACATTGAAGATTCCCTGGAAGCAGATATCACCGTGATATTTTTAGACAAGTCATCAAAAAGAAGCCGACAAAGCAGGTACCATTATAGTTGCCCAACAACCACTTAAGGAAGTTTTGTTCTGTGGCGAAATGATTATAATAATAATAATAATAATAATGTGATAAAAAATTTCTTTAAACACATCGTACGTCGAAAACCACCTTATACCTAAAACATACAAAATACACTACCACTTCCAACCGCCAAAAGTTTTCAAGGAGACCCTGTCAACCCGTCTGCTTTGTATGTCCTTAATTCGCCTTACGCATGAAATAAACGATTATAGCTATGGATACAAAGTAAACAAAAAATTGTTCAATTGCCTACTCTGTATGGAGGATCTCCAACAAAGACGAGATATAGTTGTAGGTTCTCCGCAATACTGTAAATTGTTTCAGTGATGACGTCAAGATGAACTTCGGATTAGATAAATGTGGAAAATAACATTCAAGAAATAAAGAATTACAGAATCACATTCAATAGGTGTAGATTTTGTTAAGAAGATTAGTGAGCTGGAACAAGAAGAAGTTTATAAATACCTAGGAATAAGCAAAGGAGATTGAATATAGCATACGAAAATGAAAGTGAAAGTAGGAAAGCACACATAGTGAAAAACTATGCTAATCCAAAATTCAGATTCTGTAATAAATATCCAGAAACAATTGATCATCTTGTATCAGGTTGCACTGTATTGGCACCCATAGGATATAATATCCGGCATGACAGAGTGGGCCAATATCTGCACGAGAAAATTTGCAACTTCTAAGGGAAGAAAACTGAAAGAAATTGGTATGAACACCACCCAGATCCTGTTACAGAAATAGATCCTGTAACAATTTTATGGGACTCTACAACACACACAGACAGAACAATCAAGGCTAATCGCGCAGATATCGTAATCAGACACCGCAAAAACAGAATGTGCTTTCTTATTGACGTGGTAGCCTTTGCAGATTGTAATGTATATTTGAAGATCTTTTTAAAAAAACTATCAGAATACAAGGACCTTGAAATCGAAATCTCAAAAATGTGGCACATGAGAACATCAACAACTCTAGTTATGATTAGAGACCTCAGACTGATTGTAAAAGTTTCCAACAGACTCATAGAAATTATTCTTGCTGGCCCATGCCTTAAAGAAATACAAAAGAATTGTACTCACAGGTACAGCTCGCACCTTACGAAGGGATTTATCTATATAAAATATGTGATCTTAAGTTGTTTTTTTCCCCTCAAAAAATGATCATTGGAAAATGATGCCATTTCTGAACTTAGGTCTCTGGTTGGGACTCGGAAAGAAATGAGTATACACCAGAAATCAAATCAAATCAAATCAAATCAAATAATAATAATAATACTTAAGAACAGGGCTCAATTCGAAAGCCGAGGAAAGTCAGCTAAATAGCTTCGAAACTGTTCGTCACAAGAGTGCCACCAGAACGGAAGGGGTTATAGAGAGTAAGAGTAAAGAGACGTGAAAGAGGAAAGGATGAAGAGAAGGACGGGGAACAGATCCACGCATCTGGAGATGTCGATTGACATTGCATTTGAATAGTTTGAGATTATAGCTATCAGGGAGGCAAGTATGAGGAAGGGAGTCCTACAGACGGGGAGTGCGAGACATGAAGCTACTGGAGTAGAAAAGACGGCTATATTTAACCGTTTCGACATTGAAAGGGTGAAACTGAGATGCCGATCTAGTGGCAAGTTTAAATTCATGAAGTTTGGGAACTAGCAAAAATAGCTCGTCGGAGCAGTTACGGTGAAAGTATTTATAGAAAAGACAGAGGGAGGCGACGGCACGTCTGTGAGAGAGAGAATTTAAACGAGATGCCAGATTAGGGCCAACCTTTACTTTCAGATGTTTTTCTTGCTTCTGGGAGATTTTCTTTGCTTGAATCTTGTTTACCATACATATCGGTTCATGACGGATCACACGTTTTAAAACTGATTAATATCTGGAAAGCCTGATAAACCAAATTAGTGTCACTGAAAGTTGTTTGATCAAGGTGAGTAATTGTCAGCTTTACTGAACGTAAAGAAGTAGGATCTTACGTAAGAAAACACTTTGAGTTCTTTTTTTTTTCTTTTTTTGCTTGTGAATTGTACGACACAAAAAGAGTTTTCCTCAGGAATTCACAAAAATTCTCTGTAATTATCTTGAAATATCATCAACTTTGAAAGTACCCCTAATTCTACTGCCTATACAATATTATCACAAAACATTACTCCATCTCCCCACTGCTGATGTCTAAGCCAGTGGTCAGCAACCGGTGGTCCGCGGACCAGTGGTGGTCCGTGCAATGTTTTTGATGGCTCGCAGAAAAATTGGGACATTATTGTAATGACAAAAGTCCACAGGTGTAAACTTTAAGAAAGCTTTATTCAACTGAGAATACAAGGTTCGCGTATAGTGTCATTTTATAGTCCCAGTAAACAGAAATAGCTCTCTCAAAGAGGAGAGTAATAAAACAAGGGGAGACCATTCTGAATTATTCATAACAATTATTTTAATAATTATGAAGCTTCAGATCCCAAAATGACGAATAACAAAACGTATTATGGTTGGTATATATATATATATATTCAAGACCTTACGTAATCTCGAAATAAACACGAGTACACAAGTACACAAATGTGACATCATCCAGCCATAGTATAACCTAATATAATTTGCAAAGTCATGTTCAATACTTGTTACTGAATAGTTTCTTACTATTACTGTTGATAACTAGTTACTGGATGGTTTACTAGTATTATTTTCTACAAACATCGCATAGCAACGGAGTAAAAGCTGAATCCTCAAGAATCAGCCAGATATAAATTCATAAGTATTCGTACTCGAAAACAATTTTTACAAAATATTTTTTTAAAAAACCTTTTAGTGAACTTGAATAAAGTTCACATTTTCAATTTGTCTTGTTTAAATAATTACACTATAACATTAATTTGTAGATTTCATAAAATAAAAGTTTTCCGATTATTATTATTTAAATGTATATATCTTTTTTTCCGAAATTTGTGTTAATGGTCCGCCATATTTCAAATTATACATTTAGTGGTCGATGTAGTTCAAAAGGTTGGCGATAGCTGGTCTAAGGTGGTTGACAATTTTTGTAAAAGACCCAGCCTCTATCTCTGTTGTATAGAATGTCCCCTTGATAAATACAATAAATCGTTCTTTTTATAAAAAAAAAAAAAAAAAAAAACCGTGACAACTAAACCTGCTATAATGGTTTATTAGGCTGAGCAATAAGAAATTCCTGTTTTAGGGAACTAATTGTAAAATTTCGAAGAATAAAAATTGAAAGACAAAAACGGAAATTATTTATAACTAAACATAAGTTTTACTTACAATAACCAAATAATAAATCTAAATTTTAGTGTATTGCAACCTACCTATAAGGCAAAATGTGGCTCATGCCTAGTTTTTAACGTGGGGCGTTCCGAGCCTGTAGGCTCGGGCAAAAATGTCCAGTAGACACCGTATAAACGGAGTCGGGTTTGTTTACCTCCCCAAACGAGACTCTGGCCTTCGGTATAGCCTCGTCAGGGTTCCTTTCCGCCCGAAGGCAGAGAGTTCGACAAAAGCGGAAGAAGAAGAGTAAGCCTCCTCTTCGTCCTCGTTTGGTTACAGCCCATCTATCAGGTCCATGGAATGTAGCTCTATATTCATCATTAAAATGTTAGGTTGGGGAATCAATTTTCATGTATTTTGGGGTAAAATTTACGTTTTTCTCTGTGATGATATAGCTTGATTGCTTTCATTTCTTTCGCCAATGTTTTTAATATTCTACACCTTTTATCTTTGTGTGGATTCACAACGCCAGCTTCAAATACGTTCTTATTGGTCCAAATATATTTCTTGTGTATTACCCGTTTTAATCTTTCTCGCCTACATTTCTGCGATATTATCAATGCTAGATCTTTCATGGGTAATTGGTCGGTTGTTTTTGTTTAGCGGCATATCAACCTCTGAGGCCGAAATCTAAAAATCCTTTGTAAACACTTTTATTTTACTTTTGGAGATAATAATAGCTTAGCGAAACAAGTTTTACTAATTAACCCATAGCTTGGGGAGAAGAGATGGATTCATATTTTTCCCAAGAGTATTTGCATGAAAATGAATATAATGAACCCGACTGGAATTGAAACTCAGATCTCTGATTAACAATTCCGTGCCATTATCCGTTACACAAACCACACATCAAAACTTACAAAACCTGTTATTCCCAAGCGGCCACCCATCTGGGTGCTGACTAGGCTCGACTTTGCTTAATTTCGGTGATGTAGCCATAATTCTAGATTTTTCATGTACATATCTTTTGGTTAATTTAATTTTTATTGTCCTGTGATGTCTTTTCATCAATTTTCAAAAATCTTTTCTCATCACTCACTAGATTTGTTTTTTTTAAACATTTCAAGTTATATCTTTTTTTCGTGCCATCTCAAATCTTATAGATCTGAAATGAAAAATATAGCCATGCTGCTATATATATATATATATATATATATATATATATATACGATATGATAAAAAACCCTTAAGTTACTTAATAAAATCTCATAACACCGAAAATGTTTACACTATTTGCATTGTTCGGACTTCATTTCATCTTCGTCATATTGACGATGTTTCGGCTGCTGTTCGCTCCGGCCTTCTTCAGGTGATATACATTGGAATAATACAACAAAGTTAAAGAAAACAGTCCAGACAATGTAAATCGTGTCAATAGTTACAGTAGCTCATCACAAAAATATAGACAGGTATTAAAATTTATTTTATATTTAACAGATAAATATAAATTTTAATGTGAAAATATCGATTTGCAAAACAGAGTATGATATAAAATATTTATTTAATGATGTATTTGGAGCTTGAGTCCTTGTTTTTCTATTATTATTATTATTATTATTATTATTATTATCATTATTGTTATCATTATTATTATTATCATTATTATCATTATTATCATTATTATTATTATTATTATTATTATTATTTTTTCATGTATTTTGGCACCGGTGGGCAAAGTCTCTACAGTTCTCTAGTATCTTCTTCAAGTATACTCGCAGACACCTGCTAGATTCTGAACCATTTCAATCTTTCAACGAATAATCACTTCCGCTACACTTGTCTCCTGTGTTTGTAGCATGATAACAAGCGGAGCTGTTACGAAACATTCTACAAGTTTAAAATAAAATCACACTAAGTCTTATTTTTAAACCTCTACAGGTAAATACTACCTTTCCGAAATTCCACTACCATAATATGATTTACTCATATTGTCATTATTATTTTTATTTTTATATATATATATATTGCGCTGAAATTAAAACTGCCTTAATTGATAGTCACATCTTTTAGTCACATATTTTAGTCAACACCAAAGATTATTCTCTCTCAGGAAAAGTTACTATTTCACAAATAAATTATATAATAAATATATTATATACAATACTAACTTTGACTGGTAGAAGTTTCACTATTGTTTTAGCCTGAAGCAAATGACTACAGGAGGGAAAAAACAATTCTACAGCCCAACGGGACAGAAATTTAATGTAAGACAATAACCTGGTAATAAAATCACATTAATAGTTTTGTCTTCATTTACATATTTATATATATATATATATATATATATATATATAGCTGGTCACTCGTATTCGAGAATACCTGTCTACTAGGTCAGCTAGCCAATCGCTATTGCAGACTCAAACGTTCTATCCACTCGGCCACATACATATGTACTTGAGACAGACACTTAGGGTGATGATAGCTGCATACAGAACAGCTTTATATAGGCTATCCTCTACGTTGAGGTATTTTTTGCTGAAATGTATATATATATATATATATATATATATATATATAATTTTTTTTATAAAAAAAAATTATAACATAAATATGTTATAAAATCACTACAAAGATAGCCATTTGTTTCAACACCCTCGGTGTCTTATCAAGTGATGATGTTGAAGATACTATGGATATTGTATTGAGCACTCTTTTAAGAATAGTAATTGTTGGTTATTGGAATTCATTCCGTATACCAACCAATTATATAATTGTATATATATATATATATATATATATATATATATATATATATATATATATATCTAGAGAAGACGTAAATTGAAGTAAATTCTGGCGCATCCCTCTAGTAACCCCTTTCAGGCACATTTGCGTTTGTTCAACACCACAGACTCAACCCGTGGTTTATACAGCAAGTACACTGAGCAGCGCTTAGTTACAGTGTCTGGGAGAGAGCGTATTATCTAGCATCATCAACACCCTGAACAAGGACAGCACTCTCAAAACATCGGTCACGATGACTTGTGATTTCGTGCTAGCACAGCTAATCCACGCCCCCAAGTGTTCCGTCTAGCCAATTTCACTCACAATGCTAGTTTTCAGGCAATTGCCACACGCTGAAACCCCCTCCAGATCGATAATATCAGAAGAGTTCCTGACAAATCGACCATTGTGATATTTGAACCCGAGTCTCATGGCCAGAAAGCAAATGTTCTATCCACTCGGCCACATGCATACATGAGACAGACACTTAAGAGCTGATAATAGCCACATAGAGAAGGGGTTGAAATAGAATATCCTCTGTGTTGAGGAATTTTTTTTTGCCTATATATATATATATATATATATATATATATATATATATATATATATATATATATATATATATATATATATATATATATATATATATATATATATATATATATATATATATATTTCTCCGATTTAGCGAGTACCTAATTCATTTTTTTTTTCGTATTTTGCTTTTGATAAAGTCCACATTGGACGAAACGCGTCAGCAATTACCAGTTTTCCTATTGTCATTTTTATTCATAAATATATATATATATATATATATATATATATATATACCTAGAGAAGACACCCTAATTTATAGGATTAAAAGTATATCCAGGCGCACCCCTCTAGTAACCACTTTCAACACCACTCTTCCTCCACTCTCCCAGATAATCAAAAGTCGCTGGGAAATACTACATTTCACACCAGACCTAAAATCTTTGTTTGAGGAACCCGGCCCTCTAGCATATCGTAGACCTCAGAACCTTAAGAAAATTATAGGTAGTAACCAATTTTCAGATAATAAAGTAACCCGTCATAGACCAAAAATGAAAACGGGACTTTCCCAAGTATGTACCAACAGAAGGAGCCTATGTTGTAATCACATTAAACATACCAATTCTTTTACTAGTTTGAATATGCGCTTTTATCTGTATGATCGCACAATGGTTTTGCGGTTGAAAATAACAAGCGATTCAATTCTGAATTTGGAAGACATGCTATATATTAAGAAACAAAGTGAGCGAATGGGCGTCGGTAGAAAAGAGAGATTGTGTGCATAATATTACCATAGATGGCGTGCTACTCTGGAGACTCAGATATACTTATCGTGGAAGAGAAGCAGATGGATAAAGACTTTCCTACGCCAACGTTGTTAATCAGAAATTTATTTTTATGCCTGCAGACGGATATGACTTCTTGCCTTCCGTTTAGCATTTTGGCATCACCAATGATTGCCAATTTTTCCGTTACCGCAAAACACATGTTCGGTTGTTAAACTTTCCCACTCAATAATGGTATCTGGCTTGCGCACTTCTTTTATCTTCCAATCGTATGTGGACAACGCTTTGTCATTTTTTTTAATATTCATTGCCAATGCTTAGTTTATGATTGTAAAATCTTTTTTTCTACTCCTCCTCTGCGGCCCCAATGTAAAAAAATTTCGATACCCACGTTATAGATTATGGCCCTAAGGATTAGGTAGATTTCAGACGATTGTGAAACCACCCACAAATAAAACACGCGAGCACATGAAACATCTAAGAATCGGAAAATATAAATTATATATATATATATATATATATATATATATATATATATATATATATATATATATATATATATATATATATATATATATATATATATATATATATGTGTGTGTGTGTGTGTGTGTAATGGGCGCCTCGGCGTGGTGTAATGGTTAAAAGTTGGTCTTGCTAAAACTGTTACAACTGAATAGTGAGTTCGATCCTCACTGGGTGCCCCATACTTTCGGCCACATGCCACATCTAAGCCTCACTTAAAAATCAATATATATATATATATATATATATATATTTATGTAGCAATATTTCATTGATGCATGTTTCATTAAATAATATAGACAAGTTTTGTCTTTTTATTTTAAGTATGTTCCTTTCATATTGTCTGATAAACTTAATAAAATTATCATTGAAAGACGAAATGAAATCACCATATTGATACACGTTTAAATTCTATCTAATATATATGTGTGTGTGTGTGTTTGTGTGTGTGTAAAAGAGAGAGAGAGAGGTCTGAAGCAAACGCCAGCTGTATATTAGAAAGACTACAAAAGGCATCGAATGGAAAGCAACAATCTATATACATTAACATTTTAGTGGGCTCGGTAGGGCTATCAATATAGAATTCAAATAGGTGATAACGAATACACTTAGCAAATGTATGAATCTAGTTCTTCCTGTGTTTTGTTCTAACGTCACATACATTGATTAAAATTTCCCAGTGTTACGATGGCTGAGGGATATCAGAAACGGTGAGAATCTGGACTAAAATCATTCATGTAATGATGCGTTCAGGCAGCAGTAATAGAAAGCTCCCATGGTCATTGTCAAACGTCGCTCAAGTTACTTTTTTTTTAAAGCAAGGCGGGAAGCCACTAGCACTCAAGGGGTTATGGCGGATTTGGGGCGAGAGCAGATAGGAGATAGGAGTGATAGAGAAAAGGATGAGGAGAAGTATAGTGGATAGATCAAGGCAACTGGAGGTGTCGATTGACATTACATTTGAATAGTTGGAGATTATAGCTATCAGGGAAACAGGAAGAGGGAAGGGAGTTCCACAGGCGAGAGGTGCGAGATATGAAGCTATTGGAGTAGAAGAGTCGGTTACATTTAACAGTTTTAACAGTGAAAGGGTGAGAGCGGGATGCCAGCCTCGTAGGACGCTTGAATTCGCGAAGTCTTGGAACCAGCGAAAGCAGCTCATCGGAGAAGTTACTGTGAAAGTATTTGTAAAAAAGACAGAGAGAGGCGACGGCATGTTTGTGAGAGAGCGACTGCTGACGAGATGCCAGATCAGGGCCAATTACATTGCATATCTGTCTTTGGATTTTATCAAGGACCTTGAGACAAACATAAGGGGCTCCAGACCATATATGGCAGCAATACTCCATGCAAGGGCAAGTGGTTGATTTATATATTAGAAGGATCGATTCCGGGGAGAAAAAATTCCTGGCGCGGCACAGGGAGTCAACTTTTCTTGCGGTAGACGAAGCAATTGACTCAATGTATTTGTTCCATCTCAGGTCAGTAGACAACGTGAGACCGAGCAGCCGCAGAGAGGTGCTCTCGGGAAGTTGAGCGTCAGACATTCTGATGGGGAGCAGGGAAGAATCTCTGTGATTATTAATAAAGAGCAGTTTTGTTTTGGAGGCATTAAAATTTACCAGCCAATTACTGCCCCAGTTCACAACCGATTGGAGGTATATTTGGTCTTTTTTTTTATTAAAAATCTTTTAGGAGAGTCGTTTGATTATCACAACTTGTTTCCTAAACGGAACATTTTACTTACTCTTAAATATTCATGAAATGTATATATAAGCCCTACAATCATCAAAACGACTACTTTCATCAAATTGGTGAAAATGATATTCAACTCTTGCTTTGGATATTTACTATATGTCCCCAATATTGTATAATGTTGATTGATCTCAAGAAAGATCTTTTGATTTGCTATCAACTGGTTCCTTAACGCACAATTTAGTAGGAAATCAATAACACAAAACTTGACAATGTACTTCTGTTACGTTCAACCATTTATAACATCTCTCTCTCTATCTATCTCTCTCTCTCTATCTATCTATCTCTCTCTCTCTATATATATATATATATATATATATATATATTGATATTAGAATTGAAATATATATGTTTCAATATATATATTTCAATTCTCGGTAGTGCTGATGAATCCCAAATATAGGACGAAACGGCCATCCACTGGTTACTGAATTCTGTTGAGGTTTCTTCTAGACTCGATGAATTAATTACTATATATATATATATATATATATGTGTGTGTGTGTGTGTGTGTGTGTGTGTGTGTTATTTTATAGGCGCAGTACTTATTGGAAAATGATCAATATCAGTGATAGAAATAACATATTGTCTAATGATCGCATAAGCGTGAAACCCAGGTCCACAAACTTATATCCATACAACTGAATATATATATATATACAACTGAACGCTTGGAGTTTGGTAGTTGTCCATACAGCACCTTTTTTGGAAGCCTATGCTCATCCATTCTCACAACATGACCAGCCCACCTAAGTTGTATCTTTGCTAGAATGGTTTCAATGCCTGTGATGTTGTTACATTTCTTCAGTATTGCACTATTCTTGACCCTGTCATCCCATTTTATATCACATATGGCACGAAGACAGCGCATGTGAAAGGCGTCAAGTTGATTTATGTGTTTGCGGTACAGGGTCCAAGTTTCAGCACCATAGAGAAGGGTTGAGAGAACGACTGATCTGTATATGTCGATCTTTACTCTGAGAGACACGTCTTTGGTGTTCCATAACCTATGTTTAAGATTACCAAATGCTGTGCTGGCTTTGGCTATTCTGGATTGGATTTCTCTGTCCATTTTTCCATCAGAAGAGACTGTTGATCCAAGATATGTGAACGCCTCAACAGTTTTTAATGCCGTACCATCAATGAATACGGAAGGATTTGTGAGAGATGGATTGCCTGTTACTGGCTGGTACATTAGCTCAGTCTTCTTTATGTTGATAGTGAGTCCAAATGCTTTTGCTGTTTCAGAGAATTTATCAAGGATAGTTTGAATGTCTTCTAGACTGTGTGCTAATAGAGCAGCATCATCTGCAAAGAGAAGATCGCGTACCAGCTGCAGACCAAGTTTCGATTGTGCTTTAAAACGTTGCTGATTGTATAGACCTCCACTTGTTCTGAATTCAACATTGACTCCTTCACTTAAGTCAGAGAATGCTTTTTCAAGCATAGCAGAAAAGAAAAGTGCAAAGAGAAGAGGAGCAAGAACGCAACTTTGCTTTGTACCGTTGGAGACGAAAAAAGGCGTCCGATTGCTCACTTCCCGACCTTACAAAAGCTTTCATTCCTTCGTGAAAGGAGATAATAATATGGAGCATTTTTTTCTGGAACACCTAATTTTGACAAAACTTTCCAAAGAGCAGTTCGAGATACAGTATCGAAAACCTTTGTGAAGTCTACAAAAACAACAAATAGATCCTTTTTTTGTTCTCGTGCCTTCTCCTGAGCCTGCCGGAGACAAAAGATCATATCCATGGTTCCTCTACTAGATCGAAAACTGCACTGGGTCTCTGGTAATGCCGATTCTGAGACAAATTCATTAAGCCTATTCAAGATGATACGAGCAAGGATTTTGCCAGCAACTGAAAGAAGAGATATTCCTCTATGGTTGTCACATTCACACCTGTTCCCTTTGCGCTTATACAAATGGACAATTGAAGCATCCTTATATTGCTGTGGCACTTCTCCCTTTTCCCACACAAGGTTGAAAAATTCACAAATTTTGCGTATCAAAAGATTGGTGCCACATTTGTATATTTCAGCTGGAATTCCATCTTCGCCGGGGGCTTTTCCATTCGAAAGCTGTTTGATGGCTTTTTTGAGCTCAAAGGTTGAAGGGTTAGCAGAAAGGCTTTGTACAAAATGTCTCTGAGTAAGATTGTTTATTACTTCAGCATCAACAGACGAATCCTGATTTAGGACCATGGAGAAGTGTTCTGCCCAGCGTTTGATAATGTGGCTTTTGTCTGTCAAAAGAGTGTTATCTGAAGAAAAGATTGGTGATAGACCGCTGGAAATGGGACCAAAAACACCCTTCAAGTTTTGGTAGAATGATTTGAAGTCACATCTGTCAGCAGCCTCCTGCAAAGCTTTAGCCTTTGCTGTCCACCAGCCCTCCTTCATCTCCCTCAATTTTGCTTGAGACTTTCCCTTGGCTGATTTAAAGGCCCGTTTCTTTGATAGGCATGCTTTGTCTGCCATCCAGACCTGATGACATTTATGCATGTTTTCAAGGAGAGATTTAATTTCAGGATCGTTTGAATCAAACCAGTCTTGATGTTTTCACTGAACATACCCGAGTGTTTCTTTTGCCGAGTCATACAGTATGTTTTGTAAGGCAGACCATGCCGATTCAACTTCATTACCTACATCAAGAGATGAAAGTTTTGAGTCACACAATGTTTGGAAAGAGTCTAATGTTTCCCTGTCTTTCAGCTTTGTTATGTCTACCTTCTTTGGCGGTTTTGTTCGATTGTTTCTAACAGGCTTCTTCAAATGCATTGCCGTATGTGAGCAAACAATTTTGTGATCTGACCAACATTGACCGATTGCTAGTGATCGCGTCAGGTTTATGTCGTGGCGATCACGACCACGAACGATGATGTAGTCAATGAGATGGTCGTGCCCTGATCTAGGATGTCGCCATGTAGTTTTGAAACTAGTTGGTTGTTGGAAAATTGTGTTGGTGATTACAAGATCGAATTCACTGCAAAGAGACAGCAGCAATACCCCATTAGAATTTGATTTACCGACGCCATGTTTTCCAATGACTTTACCCCAGGATAGTGTGTCACATCCAACACGAGCATTGAAGTCCCCCATCACATAAAGTTTGTCACGAAATGACGTCCGCCTTAGAAGTTCACGAAGGTTGCAGTAAAAGGATTCTTTTACCTCCTCAGTAGAGTCCATGGTAGGAGCATAACAACTAAGTAAAGTGGCATGCTTATTCTTACCGATAGGTAAGCGAAGAGACATTAGCCTGTCAGAAATACCAACTGGAAGTGATTCCAGTCGTGACACAAGATCGTTTCTGATAGCAAATCCTACGCCAGATTCTCTTTTCGCAGATTCAGGTCGTCCTACCCAGAAGAAGGTGTAGCCACCTTCCACTTCTTTGAGTTGGCCTCTGTCTGGAAGTCTGGTTTCTGATAGAGCAGCAATACTGATGTTGTTCTGTTTAAGTACTCGTGCAATAATTGCTGTTCTGCGTTCAGGGTTTTTCTTATTGTCCTGAAGAGTCCTTACATTCCAAGATGCTATGAACATGTTTAACATTTATTTTAAAATAAAAAATCGTTGTATGCCACGACTTATCTTTAAAATAAACAAATATGTATAAAAGATTTTTAAGTTTCTGGCAACTTAGCGTTTAAAGGTTTAGAAATAGCTAACCTTATGTAAATACCAGCTTTGTAGAGCTTCCGACGTATTATGCATGTAGAAACTGTTTATCTGAATAATGAGTTTTGATGTCACTTTCTCTGCAATAGTTTTATGATTATTTGCCACAAATTGTCTTAAAGCTTATCGATCTTTTGCGGTTAACTTTGTTTTCCGTCCATAATTCCTCTTTACTGATGATTTTTTGCCTTGTTTTGTGTAAGCTGTCATAACTGCGGTCACTACAGCGCGTGGCACATTCAATAATTCAGACGTTTTGATCACAGATTTTCCTGAAGATCCGACAGGTGACGGATTTTAGTATGCAACTCTATTACCTGAAGATAAATAATTACTTAATTAAGCGGAAAAACAAAGTAAAGGATTAAAGCAGTTATCTTATATACCCTTTTGATGATTACAAATTGCCGAAAATGCCGGAATTTAAAAAAAAAATAACTGATATTTTTGCAAGCTGTTTACATTTTTTTGGATAACCCCTGAATATATATAAGGTGATTGAAAAGTAACTCCCCATTTTAAAATACTTATAATTTATTTATTAACTATAATTTTTACGAGAAATGGATACGAGAGGAAGGCGATTAACATAGATGTTTCTTTTTAATTCAATATGGGCACCATATTTCACTACCAGATTCTCAAGCCGCCCAGGAATCGCGTCAACTGATTTCACCAGGAATTCTTGTGGTATAGAAGAGATTTATTCTTGTATTTGCCTTTCAAGATCTTCGAAAATCTTAAAGTAGACTTTCTCCCTTAACCAATTCCAAAGAAAAAGTCACAGTTGTTAAATCAGGACTCCTGGCTGCCCACTTTTAGAAAGTGACTTATAGTGAGTTAGTTTCAATCACCCTATATATATATATATATATATATATATAGGGAATAAAATCTTTAGACGGTGGAAAATAACACGACCGCGATGTCGACTACCAAGGTCTCTTCGGTTGGTAAATACAGCGAATCAAATTACTTTCCAAACACCAAAACTTAAATAAGATAATGTTACACCGGTAATCAGCTTTTTTTTAATACGCATGTTCTTAAACACTACTTTATAGTGTTTGTTTACTTGTTCATATATATATATATATATATATATATATATATATATATATATATATATATATATATATCATTGTTATTATTATTATTATCATAAAGAAAACGAACTCATAAAAGACCCTGAGGTTATATTTATTTTGTTAAGGTCGGAAAATTCGAGCCTAACTCTTCACACCTCGTTACACAAATATTTGTGTAACCAAAACAAATTAATTTTGAAACCTAACTAATCGTTCACTCGCCAGTAATTTACAATGGCCTGAGGAGTCGCATTGTTATGCGTTGAAATACGACTACAATTGTGAAGCGATCTTTTCATGCTTATGTTGTAATACCCTGAAATAAATAATATTGCTGAGAGTTCTTTTAAATTAAATGTTGGAAGCGTACTGTATTCACACACACAGACACAGACACACACACACATATATATATATATATATATATATATATATATATATATATATATATATAACACCGTTGTCGCTGAGTGTTGAATTTAATGTCCACCTACGCTCTATCTCTGATATTGTGCACTTTAGCCCATACATATAGCTAACCTTAAAACTATATTTTATCACATATATATATATATATATATAT
>CAHIKZ030001643.1:305000-355000 GCA_903632075.3 Acanthosepion pharaonis
CAATAAGATTTCATTTTTACTCCTTTTTCTTTTCTTTTTCTACCCCCGCCTCTGTTAAATCTCCCCCCACCGCAACCGTAAACCAACAATGCAGAAATTGTCATACCTCCCCAACTCACCCTTTAACTTGTCACCGGCGTCCGCAGATCATTTGCATTTGCTTCAAACTAAAGAATAATCAAGAGACTTGCTGCATTTCCGGTTCATAAATTTGCACTCTATTTCCGTCGCTGATTGTCGGCCTGATAATGTCCAGTAGTCTTCATTGTTGAGGAATGAGAATTACCATGGCCGAATGACCTCAATGGATGGAAGTTTCCACCTAGGAAAAAGCGGGAAAATTAATGGGCGTTGCCTGGAATCTCCTTCTCTATTCATACCTCTACTTTTCTTGCCGATTCATTTTTTTCTGTGTCTATATCAATGTTACTCTAGTAATTTTCTTCTCAATAACCATTCCAGTAACGGAGTTGGAAAATTATCATGCTTCCATAGATGAGTCCCTTTGGAGACATCAATATGTGTGTGAACGTAATTCTGTGCTTGTGGCTGTATGAAAGTGTGATTGGATATATACTTACAATGCAATATTTTACAGATATTAACCGTAACTTCCGGTGTCGAAAATGCTGCAACCTCAAGGACACGCCCTAGATTTAGTGAAATTACGAAATACAATAGGGTAAGCATAAAGTTAGTTGTTATGAGATTATAAAACTTTAACCTTCTTCCTGCTGAACTTAGAGAATTTTTTCTACACTTATTTCGAAAGATAAAGGGCGACTTTGATGTCGGGAAATATATTTATACCCTATACGTGCGTTGATATCTGCTTTAGGTGGATATAGATATGAACAGACAGCGAAAGAGAGACACACACACTATATTTCTCTTCCTCTCAATAGGTCTATACATGTATATTAAGAAATTTACTCGACACACCTTAGTTTGAAATAAATATATATATATATATATATATATATATAGATATATATATATATATATATATATATATATATATATATATATATATATATATATATATATATACATTCTTCATACTGTCGGATCTATATCCATATATTTGCTTATATATATATATGTATATATAGTGAACATTGAAGTCAACACTTAGAGTCGACGATTGCGTCTAGCATGAAAAAGACTGTTGCCTCTAAGTGTTGACTTCAATGATCACTTTTATATTTACACACACTCTATCTCTGATATTGAGCACTTTATCCCATAATTATAGCACACCTTAAGACTATATTTCTTATATATATATATATATATATATATATATATATAAACGTGAACATAGAAGTCAACATTTAGAGGTGACAGTCTGTTTAAATGCTATATGCAATCGTCAGGCCACTTTATATATATATATATATATATATATATATATATATATATATATATATATATATATGACATATAACTTTGGACCGATTTTAAAAGTGAATAATGTTTAAGCGTCTAATGATTTTTTTCTTTTTCTTTCAGATTTGGCAGATATTGGGGGATATTATTTTTCATTCATAATGGCCATGACTTAAATAACATGATCCAATAGAGAAATAAATAATTTTCACCAATTACACTGATTTATTTCCTGCTTACTTTGATCCGTCTTAATGAAACACCCTCATATATATTCCATTCCAAGACTTTTGGAACACCATATATATATATATATATATATATATATATATATATATATATATATATCTTTTAATTTACGACTATTAGGGATATTTCCAAGGAGGATATTAATACTTAATACAGAGAATTATAATAAAAATAAAGCCGAACCACTTAAAGATGCATTTTGGTTATAGTCTATTTCGTGAAATCGATATATCGATCTCTTCAGACCGAAATCTTTTAAAAAAAAAACATTTTACGAAAAGTAGTATATATATATATATATATATATATATATATATATATATTAGATTATTGCAAAAGCTAGTACCCGATTAGAAAATTAAAAACAAAATTTTACATACTAATAAAAAAGCATTTATTAGTTAAGTACATTGTTTTTAACAACCGTCTCATCGTTCTATAAGCTTATTTATTCCATTTTAGTAGAAAATTACTGTTTTTTGTTGGAAGATCGTTGTGAGATAGTTTTCGTCCGACTGTACAGAATCTTTTCTTTTTCTTTTTGTCATTTAAATGGTTCTTCAGCAACCGGAGCAAATGAAAATCCGATGGGGTTAGGTCAGGGGAATGTTTTGGGTGCTGGTGAGTTTCCTATTTCAAGTCTTTAAGCTTGTGCATGATCTGCTTTACAACCTGCCATCTTGCGTTGTCGTCGTGGAAAATAATACCTTTGCCAACATCGGTCTTTTTTTAATGGTTGCATTGAGATTAATGGATTGGTCGCCATAATTCTTTGCAGTTATTTCTCAGCTGCTGGAAGAATCTCAAAGTGAATTATCACTCTGTGATCCCCCCAAAAGGACAGTATTACCTTCATTGGATGCAAGCCTTCTTTAGCCACGGGTTCTGCACATTTACAAGATTGTTACCAGCTCCATTTGCATCGAATGCTGTTCTTTTCGTGCCATAACAGCAAATAAATCAGTTCAAAAACCACGACCCAGCTCCAGAAAATGTGGTACCCACGTGTCGATTTTGAAAATGAACCCAAGTCACTTCAAATAGCGAAAGGCATTTGAGATATCCATTTTCACACATTTGCAGTTTCTTCCGTCGAATTCTTCGACCTATTCCACACGATAGAATGTTCTCGTTTAGAATAAAATCACACTAACGAAATTTACCAAACTTTTTTTGACAGTCCGAAGAGCAGGAGCACGGTCCAAATAAACCTGAGTGTTTGTTTTTTTTATATATAGCAGTTAGAACGCTTACTACTTTCCGAAATTCAGTGAGCATAATATAGAGAAAGTGCAAATGCTGGGAGATCCATAACTATATTTATATCTCATTTAATTTATTGTAACAACGTTTTAATGTTTTATTTTATTTATAATATTCATTATTATTATTATTATTATTATTATTATTATTATTATTATTTTTTATTTTTATAATTTCCCTACAATATATATATATATATATATATATATATATATATATATATATATATATATTAAAAACAGTAATTGACATATTTGATAATGGCTTATATAAGTGTATTAAAGCTTGGATTGGATTAAAAAATATGTATCAATATTGTGATTTTCTTTCTTCGTTTAATGATAATAAAAATTTATCAGACGTTATGAAAAAAATTTACATAAAATAAATAGACAACACTTGTCTATATTATTTAATGAAACATGAAATAAATATATATATATATATATATATATATATATATATATATATAAACATATATATATATATATATATATATATATATATATATATATATATAGTATATAGATATATAAAAGCGGTTCAGAGAATGAGATAAGAATGAAGTTTATGACAGAAGAAAGGATGAAGAGAAGGACAGAGAATCAGATCAATGTATCAGAAGATACCTATTGACATTGCATTTGAATAATTGAAGATCATTAACCTATCAATGAAATAAAAGTAAGAAGGAAGGGTTTTAACTCGATTTAATGAGACATGAATTCTTGGAGTAGAAGAGTTTTTGAATGTTTTTTTCCGTATTCAAAATAAAAGTATGTTTGAGATGCCATTTAGTAGCCTAAAATTCATGCAGTTGGGGTACCACAAAAAGTAGCTCGTCAAAGAGCACACGTTGTTAAAAAATCTTTATAAAAAAGAGAAGTGTCACAAAATACGGCAGCATGAATATATGACCACGCATCCATTTTCTCAAATAGTCCATGGTATGGAAGCTAGAAAAAATGTGATGAAGGAACAAATTTGAATCAGATGATCGGAGGCACATTCGAGTAACAGTAAACAGAAGCTACCCCCCATATATACAGTGCCTTAAAGCAACTATTATTCACCAAGAAAGAAGTGTCATGGTGTGGGCGAGTACATTTTTGAAACGTTTTTGTTCCGTTTATTGAATTAATATTACGGATAGTAAGTCTTATTTAGAAATATTTAATATGTTTAACCTACTATAAACTCCATTGGTATAAGTTGTTGAGATATTTTATAGAAAAATAATGCCAATGTCTACAATGAGTAAAATTAAATTAAGATAATATAGTGGTCGAACTAATCTCCAATCATCAAACGTGAATTATTTCAACAATAATTTAGTAGAACGTTGGACAAAGTCTATGTGAAACAGCAAGGAATCTAATTTTATTGATGCCGCCGATTTCGGTAGCACTTCTCCTAAGCGCGCGAACATCTCATTTTATTGGCTTGTTTTTTGTTGTTGTTTTTTTTTGGGGGGGAGTGTTATTTTAATTAAATACAAATTAGTAAAAAAAAAAAAAAACAGAGTGACACTATTTGAACGATGTACTTTTTTTCTCGTGACGAAATTATTCATGTTAAATAAAGGGTGTTTCATTAAAACGGATCAAAGTCATCAGTAAATAAATCAATGTTATTGGTGAAAATTTATTGATTCCTCTACTGGATCATGTTTTTTTTTTTAAATCGTAGCAATCAAGTGTGGAAAACAATATCGCCCAAATGTCCACCAAGGCAGCACACCTCCACTCGATGTTCAAAATTGTTGATGACATCTCTGCATAGTTGCTCCTCGATCTCACCAGTATGCCTTATTGTCTCATCCTTCAGCTGTTGAATTTTTGTTGGCTTGTTGGCATAGGCCTTACTTTTGAGATGACCACAAAGGGAGGAAATCTAAAGGCGTCAAGTCGCACTATTGTGATGGTCTCGGTTTCGAAAGATGAGGCGACCTGTGAACTTCTCATTGCATTTCTGTTTGAACGTCCATTTTTGTAATAGGCTTCGATAACTTTGACACTTTGTTTGATTTTGAATCTTCCCATGGTCGAAGACTTAAGTTGTTAAATCTGAAAGAAAAAAATCATTTGACGCTTAAACTTAATTCACATTTAAAATCGTTCCAAATCAATGGAACACCCTTTACATATTACAATTGAATCAAAATATTACAAATATATGAGTAATCTCTGCATAGTGCTAATGATATACGCGAGAATGAATCAAAAGCTTATCATCTGACATAGTTAACTACATTTTGATCTGCAATTGTCAGGGTATTATGTTTAATCACTTTATTAAGTGCACTGCCAATAAAAAGAAAGATTGAAATATATGTCCCTTACGAAAAACTACTGATAAATCTACGAACTTATTTGCGTGCGTGTATGGTATTAGGATTCACATCATTTTGTGAACGAATGTTTAT
This sequence comes from Acanthosepion pharaonis, assembly GCA_903632075.3. Taxonomy (NCBI): domain Eukaryota; kingdom Metazoa; phylum Mollusca; class Cephalopoda; order Sepiida; family Sepiidae; genus Acanthosepion; species Acanthosepion pharaonis. The sequence continues at coordinate 310,327 of CAHIKZ030001643.1, forward strand.
TGATGAGCCTGTGCAGAAAGGCAAGGAGAAAACAATTTATTTTCACGATGTTCACTTTTGCATTGCCATTCTAATGGTAAACATGGCGTATGGCTAATTTATTTGGGGATTAGGAATGAAGAAAAAAAATCATTATTTTCTCTTGTACTGATAGCTTCATTTCTTCAAGTCGAATGATCAATTCTTCAGGACCAAGCACAATTATCTGACGCAATCTGTGTAATTCGATCTAAGTCTATTCATATCTACCAATGTATTTGGCCAACACATTTGTTCTGTGTTTGCTGTTAGGTGGCATTAGGAGTTTTTGTGCTGTTTGATAAAAGTGACTCACCTGATTTTTTTTTTACTAAATGTTCTATTCTCCGATGAAACGAAAGTTGAGCTAAATTCAAAGGATAAGCGATCTAAAATCCGAAGAAGAAGCTTTGAAAGCTCTTTGAATTTAGCAGTAAGTACTGTCAAGCATCCGTTCAGTATAATGTTCTGGGGATGCTTTTTTTTCATGGAACTGGTTTCTTAAAACCTATTGAAAAAGACCCTCAGGAGCGAGCAGTACAAGAGAATTTTAGAATCTTGTCTGCTCCCTTATGCTGAAAGGGTGCAAATCGACCTCAACAAGCTCATTTTTATGCAGGATAATGCTCCCTGTCACAAATCAAAATTGATGAAGGAATACTTTGATGAGAAGCAGGTGAGTATTATGACATGGCCGCCCCAATCTCCTGACCTCAACCCCATAGAAAACTTATGGAGCATTATAAAGTACAGGATCTCGAGAAAGCAGTTGAGCAACAAAGAGGATTTGATATCCGAATGGAATTCAATGCTTGGAGATGAGACGAGATTTGCCAGAACCTAATCAAATCAATGCCAAAAAAAGGGTTGAAAAGGTTATTCAAAATAAAGGAGGACCCATAGATTATTAAATATTTCGAAATATTACCTATTATAAATAAATTATACCTCTATTATTTTTTATTTAAAGCTGTTCGGTTATTTTGTTTCTATTGATTACTAGTTGCAGGAAATAAGTGAGTCACTTTTTTTTGCACAGAGTTTTTCCCTAAATTTCATTTATATCAAAATTTATAATTATCAATAGAATACCTTAGGGTGAATAAACTTTTTTACTAGGTGGTGAGAAGGGTTTTATATTAGTAAATTAAAAATTGACCAAAAACAATAGAAAAAAATCTTTTAAAAAAAAAAAAAAATCAGGTGAGGGAAATTTTTTTATCGAACAGCACTGTATATATATATTTGAATATCTATCCAACCCCAAGTGTTATGAATAAAAATAAAGAAGATAGAATACATAGAATATATATTTATATATATATTGTGTAAAAGTAAAAAAATATAAATATAATATATATATATATATATATATATATTTATATATATATATATATATATATATATATTTTTTTAACTGTAAGTTAAACATAAATCAAAAATGAATAGATTTTTAATACCAACTCAAAGTTTCATGGATTTAGTAGGTATATATTGAAGAAAATATTTCATTGAAATTATTATATGAAAGAAAATTTTTTTTATATTTAAATATTATAATAAATATATTTTTTTTTGAATTTTGAAAAAAACTTTTTCCAAATAGAAATTATTGCAATAAAAATTTATTATATGTAAAAATATTTAAATGAATTTAGTTTAATTTACGAATTTACATAATCTTTATTAACATTAAACTATTGGCAAATTTTAAATATCTAAATTTTAAATTATGAAAAAATGGTTTTGAAAATTGTAATCAAAAAAAGCGTATTGGATAAATATATAATATATCTATATTTATAAATATATATATATAAATATATAAGATAAAATAGATGATATTGATAAAAATAAACGCCTATGAATGATAAACAATTTTTGAATTGAAGTATAGATCACAAAGTGGCGAAAGAACATTGAAATGCTTGAAAAAATAATAAACTTAGCGTTAATATCAATTTGATATTTCTGTATATAAAGCGGAAAATAAGAAAATAAAGTATGAAAGCGGAAATAAAATGTTCCAGGGATTACAGGAACCTTTTTAAATTTTGAAATAAACAGATTAAAATGTTGAAATGAATTTTAAAGAAGAACGAATTATAATGTTAAATGCCCAAACGCATTTAAGATGTTAGAACACTAACTGATAAGTTAATTTAAAGGAAATATATATATATATAACGATATATATATATATGATTATGAAAAATATAAAAATATATTAAATATAAATATTTATTTGAAAATCGTTTTTTAGATAATAAATTCCTTGAAAAAAAGGGTACAGAAATTAACATTAATAGGAACTAAAAAAAACATATTATTTACTGAAAAAGAAGCTTTTGGAAAAATTGCAATTAAAATAGAAAAATTTTGCTGGGAGGATATATATATATGTTTATATATATAGGGAAAAAATTGAAACGCGAGAAAAGAATTTTAGAAATGAACTTAGGGAGAACTTGAAAATAGCTCTGTAAATTGAATAATTGTCGTTAAGTTCGAAATTACGCTTAAGACGAAAACGTCAGTTCTAAAAGGGGAAGAACGAAAACGAACAATTATTAATGAAATATTCAGTAAAGATGCAAGGAACATCCGTCTGAATGTAAATAATGTAAATGTTTGTTTTTTTTACGGTTAAACCAATTCATTTTATTTTTTCCGACAAGATTTTTAGAATTTAAAAAATTTAGCAAAAAATATATTGCTTTTGTAAAATATTTTTTCCAAAAAATTGAAAGAGAGAAAAACATATTTTTAAACTTTCATTATGTTTAAACATTTTTTTTTTTATTGTTAAATTTGTTTTCAAATTTTGGCAAAACTAACAAAATTATGAACTACGAGTATAGAGAAAGAAAATTGAAAATAAATTACATTTTCAAAAAGAGGTGGTTCCATATTTTTTCCTCAAAACCTCCTAAAATGCAAAAAGTTGCAGATTTTTTTAGATATTTTATCCTGTTATCCCAGGAACCCTGAAAATGTAAAGCGATAAACCGGCATGAAGCGACAATTATTTCACAAATTGTTACAGACTTTTTCTCATCAAAATTCTTCAACTTTTTAAACGAAGATTCAAATTTTTATGACATGTTTTCACAAAAACAAAACGCAATTATTCGATTTTCATGAATAAGGCTTTCAAATCAGTTTTTTGAATTTATTTTTTCATTTAATCTTCTTTTTTCTTGATTGAAAATTGGGGTAAAAAGATTATAACGAAAGGAACTTTTTTGGTCCAACTTGACAGGAAGAAATCTAAATTTTGAAAAATAACTTTGAATTCTATTTACGGAAGAATTTGTGAAAACTAAAAAAAGTTTCAATATATTTCAGAGATTTTTTAAAAAATTAAAAGACAATGAATGAAAAAAAGGTTTCAATCTGAAATATTTCTTAAATTTTTTTTTTTTTATGATTGTTATTTAATTTTTCAAAAACAAAAAAGAAAACCAGGTGATTTCTATTGGGTTCTTCAAAACTGTTTGATTAATTCAGAATATTTAAAATTTTCTAAAAATTAATTTAGAAAAGTAAAGATATTGAAAGCTAATAAATTATGGGAAATAAATGAGCCAATTTTTTATTCAAAATGGATTAATAATTGAGATTGTATTTTTGTTTTTATTATCTAAACTTTACAGTTTAAATCCGCAAAAAAAAATGGAATTTTTTAAAACATCCAGGCAAAAAGGGTTGAAATATTAGTTTTAAAATGAATCAATTTCCATTTTTTGATTTTGAAAAACAATGAAGATTAAGAATGAATTTCATAAAAAAATGAGCAATATAAATGTAATTATTATTATTATTATTGTATCATCATCGGATCATTCGATTTCGATTATGGACACACACTTATTATCTTAAGAATGTGGAAAGACGATGCAGGTGTTTGGTGTGAAAAGCAGTTCATGGCTAAGCATTTCATTTAATTTTTTTTTTTTTTTATCCTCCGATGAAATACTTAGACAAAGTTGGAATTTCTTTTGTGACAATGTATTTAATAAGACAATTTTCTGTATGTAAATCTGAAACTGGGGTTATAGGATTCTTTCAATGTTATTGTTTTGTTCCATTTTTTATAATTCCAAGTAAACCATTATTACCACTGGTATTATTCTTGTTTTCACACGGCAAATTTTTTCTATTAGAATTTCCAGGTCTTTGTATTTTGTTAAAAAATTCCAGTTATTATGAAATACAATCCGCTGGGTTTGCGTCGAATCAATTAGTGTAGAATTTTTTCTTAGAGGTGTTTTTAACAATAATGTCATGATTTTGATTGATACAATTTTTCTGTCTGTGTGGATCATAATTATTATTATAGAATGGTGACATCTTCTTTTTTTTTCAATTGGCCGATGTTCATAAAGAAAACACATTTTCCAAAGTGTTTGCACATTGTCCAGTGTAAATTGCCCTACTCTATCGTGACGATTTTTATATTCATTTTCAAGACAATGTTTTTATTAGAACATCCTGAGATTAGATGGTCTAAGATTTTCAATGTGTATTTTCCTTTAAAGAATGCATTTTGGATTATTATTTTATTAATATAATATTTGCCTGAAAATTCCTATTATGACCTGCATTTTCTGGTCTAAGCTGCAAAAAAAAAGCCGAATAGTTTCATACTTTAATCCAATCCTCGTAACCATAATTTATATGTGTTTAACTTTATCAACATTGGGTTTATTTTACACGATTCTGGATATTGGCCATGCAGAGGTTTGTCTTGCCAGCGTTGTTTCATCTGTTCAGAGGGCTTTATCCTTGGCTTTCGTTTTTTCATATCTTTTTTTGCAATAGTTGGTTCTGAATATGTTTAAATTTACTACAAATCTATAAATATAAATGTCATTATTATTTATTGCCTTCTTTTATTATTGAATATTTTTTTTTCTGTTTTCATGTTGTTTTTCATTAATTTTATCATCCAGTCATTTGTCGATTTTCTCATCTTGTTAGGGGTGAAATGATTGAAAATAGGAATGACAATTATTTGAATTTATGTTGTGTATTTTTAATTAAAATCCATAGACGGTCCAAATTTTTGGATTCACATCCTTAAAAGAGAAAAAAGCTTTAATTGACAGAAACTGTTTGTTTGCTTGCCTGTTTAGAGGGAATCTTTTATAGATTTTGAATTTTTATTTATTTTGTTGTTTAAAATGTCCAAAAACGGTCCACAATTCTAATCTGATAATGGCCAATTAATCTTTTTTACAATGTCAAAAATTTTCTATAAAATCCTTTAATTTCTAATTTTAATTCTTTTTTTTAAATTCCTTTTCTTTTTTTTAACAAAAAATACTTTATCAAACGTGATGTTTGTTGAATTTTCGTTTATTGATGATTCAGGAATTTGATTCTTCCTTTTATTGTCATTATTATTATTATTATTATTATTATTATTATTTTCTTTGATTTCTGGCGTTTACACATTTCTTTCCGGGTCCCGCCCAGGACCTAAGGTTAGAAATGGCATCATGACACTTTCCACTGAAAAAAAAAAAAAATTAATTACATAGATAAAGCCCTTCGTAAAGTGTGGGCTGTACTTGTCAGAACAATTTTTGTATCTCCTTGAGGCATGGACTTCCAGGAACCCCTTCAATTAGTCTACTGCAATCTTTTCCAACCAGTCCTAGGGCTCCAACTACAACAGGGATTGTTGATGTTCCCATATGCCACATTTTCGAGATTTCTATTTCAAGGTCCTTATTTCACTATTTTTATATATAAAATAAAATATCTATAAGAACATATATATTTTATATAATTGATTTATATGTTATTTTTTATTTTTTATATTATATATATATATATATATATATATATATATATATATATATATATATATATAGTTCCATATGTTTCAAAAAAAGAGAATTTATAGATATTAATTTTAAGTAATAAATATTTTTGCAAAAACAATAATTTATACAATTGGATCCTAAGTAATAAAAATAAATACAACTGATCCACAAGAAGAGCCTCAATCATATCTATGATAGCAGACCATATAAATTACATAACAGAGAAATCAAAAATTACCTTAGAAATGATACAGGGAAATCATGATGTAATTTTGGATTTCTCTTTTATGTAATATAGATAATATATATATATTAGATAAATATATATATATATTATATAAATATACATGCATATATATATATATATATATATATATATATATATATATATATATATATATATATATATATATACATATATATATATATATATATATATATAAATATATACATTTAAATTAATCATAATATTAATTTTGTTTTAAAATTAATAACCACTTCGCTAGTAAAAAACATAATGTATGCATTAAAATACTAGTGAAGTGATTTCGCCATTATTCGCATTAATGATTGATTCTATTTATGATTATTTTTATATATAAAATATATGCTGCCTAATATTATATTTTATCTAAAAATTTCTGAAATCTATCTTCTCTCTCTAAAATCTCTCTCTTATGAATTCTATATATATATATATATATATATATATATATATATATATATATATATATATTTAATGTGTAAATTAATTAAAAACAAAACGAATAATTCCGTTACTATTTACATTTTCGTAATTTTTCAGTGAAACATGACCGGGCGAGTGCGCATGTCAGTACTTCGTATGTCCATTCCACGAAGTCGTTCCTTGCAGATTGACCACAGATTCTTGATTGGTTTTAAATCAGGAGATTTTTCGAGCCAGTCCCTTGTACTTTGATTTGTTCACTGGTAAGGCTTTTCATTGTGTTCTTACAGCGTTACAATTTTCGTAAGCTTCCTTGGAGTAACGTCCATCGTAGACAGAGAGCCTAGGACCACTAATCGACAGTCGAGACAATAGTGTCTAGGCGTGATGAAAATTTGATGCAATTACGGATGATGCAATATTTGTCAAGGCCAAAGAAATTTCATCATACACCCCGAAAATAGATTCATATTACTGCATACCACTGCAAATGACTTAATCTGAGGAAAAAATACTCCAGTGGATCTAAAACTGACCGTATGAGGAAAGAAAGGGAACTAAAGCAGTTGTTTCAATTAATTTGCACAAGGGTGTCATGTCAGTTGCGAACAGAAGAACAAGAAGAAGCAATGTGATGTCCTCCTGCAGGTTAGCATCAACCAGATTGATGGAAGTCAAACATAGTTCTCTGTTTACACTACTTACTTTGTTCGATCTGTTGTCCTCATCATTATTGTCATATTCCTAACGTTTCGGCTGCTGTACGCTCCGCTCATCTTCAGGTGATATTTGTTTGAATTTCGAACCCAGAATAGTAAAGTGACTTTACTGAGCAACCCAGGAATGTGAATGTTATAGGCCAGCCAATTTCAGGCACTAAACATGGGAAGAAAGTCTACACAAACGTCATCGAACCAATCTTCAGAAACGCCAACATACAGACTGACTATTCTGGGTTCAGCTCGAAATTCAAACAAATATCACCTGAAGAAGGCCAGAGCTTATAACGATCGAAACGGTGGAAATGTGACAATAAAGGTGAGAACAACAGTTTGAACAATGTAAATAGTGTAAATAGTTACAATACCGAATCTCAGAAATATAGACATATAGTGATGACTAAAATATAACATTTTTCTTTTAGAGGCTTCCAAATTTACAAGCCTTTTCTTGCTTCAATTTACAACTGATTTAAAGTCATTTTCGAGATCAGCTACCAGTTTTATTTTATCGGACTTCTCAGATTTACTATTAAGACAGGAGTAAATACTCTCAGAATTCCTCTTAAGACAGGTGTGACGTCGTCCCCCCTGGTCGCAGCGTCGACTGTATCGTTCGATCCCGTTCGCGACGCCAGCTGTTCGCTCCTCGCTGCTCCAAGTGTGACGTTCTAACCCTTTGGTTAGATGAATACCAGCCTCGTCATTCCCAACCCGCTTCCAACGCCTGGTTACCAGGGTAACTGCACTGATCTCCGGTCTGCCTACCCACGTTGTGATTAGATCTTAGACAGACGGGATCAAACAGGGATTGGGCCGTATGCAAGCTGAGTCCAACAGGGGGTGATAACACACAAGAAAAATAAAAACTCACAAGGTGAAAAAATATTGTAAAAAAAAGGTAACAATTTTTTATATCTAATTGCTCGTTACACAAGATTATTCCTACCTTCCGACCCGTTCTGTGGACTGTGGCACCACGCTTCTACCAAGCAACTTTAAGGCTTCGAGTTGCCTGCTCTCTAGAAATTTGCATTTCGGGGTGTGGTTTGGTTTCAACACTGGGCGCTGATCTCTACCTGTCGTTCACGGCTGATCTCTCTCAGATTTACTATTAAGACAGGAGTAAATACTCTCAGATTTACTATTAAAACAGGAATAAATACTCTCAGATTTACTATTAAGACAGGAGTAAATACTTTCAGAATTACTATTAAGACAGGAATAAATACTCTCAGATTTACTATTATGACAGGAGTAAATACTCTCAGATTTACTATTAAGACAGGAATAAAACTCTCATATTTACTATTAAGAGGCGAAATACTCTAAAGAATTACTCTTAAGACAGGTAAATACTCTCAGATTTACTATTAAGACAGGAGTAAATACTCTCAGATTTAACTATTAAGATAGCAAATAAAAATCTCATATTTACTATTAAGGGGAGTAAATTTTTTCAGAATTACTCTCAAGACAGGAGTAAATACTCTCAGATTTACTATTAAGACAGGAGTAAATACTCTCAGGTTTACTATTAAGAAAGGAATAAATACTCTCAGATTTACTATTAAGACAGGAGTAAATACTCTCAGAACTACTATTAAGACAGGAGTAAATACTCTCAGATTTACTATTAAAACAGGAATAAATGCTCTCAGATTTACTATTAAGACAGGAGTAAATACTCTCAGATTTACTATTATGACAGGAGTAAATACTCTCAGATTTACTATTAAGACAGGAATAAAACTCTCATATTTACTATTAAGAGAGGAGTAAATACTCTCAGATTTACTATTAAGACAGGAGTAAATACTCTCAGATTTACTATTAAGACAGGAGTAAATACTCTCATATTTACTATTAAGAGAGGAGTAAATACTCTCAGAATTACTCTTAAGACAGGAGTAAATACTCTCAGATTTACTATTAAGACAGGAGTAAATACTCTCAGATTTACTATTAAGACAGGAGTAAATACTCTCAAATTTACTATTAAGACAGGAGTAAATACTCTCAGATGTACTATTAAGACAGGTGTAAATACTCTCAGATTTACTATTAAGACAGGAATAAATACTTTCGGATTTACTATTAAAACAGGAGTAAAAACTCTCAGATTTACTATTAAGACAGGAGTAAATACTATCAGATTTACTATTAAGACAGGAGTAAATACTCTCAGATTTACTATTAAGACAGGAGTAAATACTTGCGTCATCAGGATAAACACGGAGTAAGTAATGGATGACATCGAGAAGGTCATTGATGAAGATAAGAAACGATGTAAGACCAAGAATAGATTCCAGCGTTACACTGGCATTAATGCGAAATGATCTAGAAGTGTGGCTGTTCAAAATGTTTTTCTTTGCACGATTTATTAGGAAAGATTTGATCAAATCAAATAGAAATCAGTACTGCAAACCTTGCCAAACGCCTGTCCAGATACCTAAAGCTAAAAGCCTGATTATTTGAAATGAATTTAAATTGTAGCGTATCAAAACCATACTAGTATATAGTCAACAAAATATTGTCTACCATATTGAAAACTTCCAGTTATTGATAATGATGGAGGAGGTCGAAAGCACTTGAGAAAAAAAAAAGGAATAAAACATGAACATTGGATAATTTATCCTCAATTTGGATTCGGATTGACATCTATGTTTTTTTTTCCGAATAGTGGATAAATATAATAAAAAACTAAACAAAACTTGCCGGTTGAATTTAACAAAATTTGTTTAAATAAATCCAAAAAAAACCAATGTAATTTGTAGATAGAATATTATAAACACACACACACACACACACACACACACATATATATATATATATATATATATATATATATATATATATATATATATATATATATACATATATATATATATATATATATATAAATATCACGTATGCATATCAGGGTCTATTGAGACATGTTATTGAAAATGAAATCAACCCATTGAATATTATTAAGAAAAAACACACTGGCATGCATATTGAATGAAAAATGTGGAAACTCGACAAACTCAAGCTTCAATTTATGACTCGGAAAAATATTTTGCTTTTTATTCCCATTTACTTGTTGGTCTACACGAGAATGTTTTGAATATATCAATAGATGAATGCATATAAGCGTGTGCATGAGTTAATACATTTACCGTTATACAATCTTATATATGTGTGTATGTCTGTGTGTGTGCAGACATACATACATGCAATTACGTATATGTACTTCTTCAGAAATAATGTGAAACGAGGTTTTTACAACTGTCTCCCCCACGAATGATCACATCTCCAGACATTTTAACAATTCATCACACAGTGAATCTATATCTGTTTGCCATTTCTCTAAAAAAAAATCAGAATGTAGGAAGAAAACACAAAAAAGAAATTTGCACAAAAGATCGTGAAATATGAATATATATATATATATATATATATATATATATATATATATATATATATATGCGTATGTGTCAGCTATTTTTTGTTCCTTTCAATCCTCCAAACACCACGTTCATATCTGACTATACTAGCTGAATCGTGTGTTGAGACAATAACGAAGACATTTCTTGCGTGATCTTACGCTCTTCCCAAGACCCTTATCGAATAATTACTCTTTTTATGCTGACTCGTGTCTCCCGTGTTATTTTACAACCAATGTAACAAACTGAGAAAATGCAGCTCAATATTAAATGAATCCCTTGAACTCTCGCTCAAATAATACAACTTATTCACTAACCTTTTTTTTTTTAATCATACGCATTATACATCTACGCTGAGCGCATTATAAAAAACTTTGGGCTTAAAATAAAATTTTCTTTTTTTTTGCGACCAACTTTGAAGTGAAACTCCAAAATCCATGCCTTCATTGTTACTCTACCATTTAGACTTTCATTTTGTTTCTATTTTTATTGGTTTTTACAATAATGCGAAAGTGTTTATGTTGTGGATTCCGGGATGAAATCCGGTACCAATAAATAACAACGCCAAGAATGAATATAGGAAAATAAATGTATTAACGCAATAATACAAACTGGTAATGCAGGTTAGTATTTCCAGGAATACAGGTTAGTTGTTTAAAAAATATATATACAGTCTTTGGTATTGAAGTATCGCTGTATGACTTCTTACTGAGTCTACATGCTCGCTCACTGTGACTCTTAATTTGGCTACGTTCGTTCTGTCTGTCTGTTACCTTACTCTTCACACTTCCTTTACAACCTACAACCTTGTCATTTTCCTCTGTTCCGGTCTTCTTTCTCTCTCGGGTCTTCACGTAGCAGTAGTATATGTATATACTGGGTGAGTCTATTTGTGTAAAAAGGAGAGAACCCCTCAACACATTTGAAAGTTTTTAAACAGTTCAAAAGCCTCAAATTATTTCCCTTTCAGATGAAGCAATGAAAATTTAATAACAAGTCAAAAAAATTCGGCTGGTCTTAGAGAAACCATGGAACAGGAGTAAAGTTTTTCAGGTTGCTTGATTTCAGTGAAAAAATAACACTTCAACAATTTTACAATGAATAACAAAACTGAAATGCAGGACATATAATCTTCGTGAAAGAGAATCATTTTTTAAAAGAATTTAATAAGATACCTCCATCGGGAGGAAGAAGGAAGAAAGGAAAAAATTGAACGACTCAATATTCAAGAACAGAAGATAATTGTTAAAGACTAAGTTACATTTAAATTTCGTTATATTGTAAAATTGATTAAGAAACAAAAAATCAAGGAAGATAAATTGTTAATTTCAAAACAATCGAAAACTTTTTTATTTTAGTCTGTCTCGATCCAAAAATTTTTATATTGATTAAAAATAATCGATTTCTTTATTTCTTATTTCTCTGACTGTCAATTTGTAAACACTGATATCAGTGAGCGCCGATCAAGCCATCAAAATAAAACGCAAAGTACGCGCTTAGTTAAAAAAGGATACCTGATCATTCTAAAAACTATTTGCTTCGTCCAAAATTAAATAGAAAAAAAATAAAACTGACATGTGCTTTATATTAATAATACATACATATAAGTTTTAGATCAAAATAAAATAAAATTCTTTTGTGTTTTTCATTGAAATTTTCAAATTTTAGGAATACGTTTTTTATTTGCCAACATCACCCACGTGACGACGACGTGATCATATTTAAACGGAACGCTGATCTTATAAAACATTTGTTATCTGTTTGGATTACAATTTTTATGTCCATCGTATTTTTTTCATGTTAATTGTATATGGTCTATGTTAATTATGTTTTTATGAATATGTCCTGAAGATGGTCTATTAGATAAACGTCCGACGTTGACATTATTGTATATTAAAACAGCATAATCGCATATTAGGATTTTTTTTTTTTTTTTTTCAGTATATTTTTTCTTCACACACATATATATATATATATATATATATATATATATATATATATATATATATATTAAAGGATATATATATTTATATATAATATATATATATATATATATAAAAAATTGATAGTGTTACCTCCACAGTTCATAATCTTTTTTGAATGTCGAATTTCACCCTTTATTTATATATATATATATATATATATATATATATACGTGCCATTGATGAAGATGAAGACAATTTTCATTTAATATATATATATATATATATATATATATATATATATATATATATATATATATATATATATATATATATATATATACATATATATGTATGTTATATATAAAAATTTGATATATATATATGTCTGTATATACATATGATATAAATACGTATGTATATATCTATTTATATACGTATGCATATATTTTCACATGAAAAATTAAACAAAACTTAATCAATAACTGTTCATTCACTTTTGACAAAAATATATATCTAACTATCTTGTGTGTTGTGTGTTTGTGTGTGTGTGTGTTTGTGTGTGAAAATTTTTTCCATCTTGGCATTATAAATTTGCAACCTGTGTGATATTTTCATTGAATAGGAACGACAAGAAAGATTGAACAGCAATTTTTTCAGACATCTTTCTATTATATATATATATTTATATGTTATATATTAAGAAATATAAAAAATGTACATAATTTTTATTATCCCAAGCGTTTTCGGACACTTCTATAGACATTTCCAAGGGGTTTTTGTCTCTGCTGTTGTTATTTTTTCCTCATGTTTTGACTACGTTTTATGTTTTCTTATGTTGTCAATTATATTTGTGTTGTTTTTCGAAAAAGTACCGTTCATACTAAACTCCAACGTTTCAAAAGGTAATTTGGTCTCTTCATCTTTTATTTTTTATGACAAAAAAACTTTCTACATTCCATTTCCACTAGTAAATAATGTAAAGTTAGACAAAATGGCTAAATATTCAGTGAAAATTTTTTGCATTATATATATATATATATATATGATTATATATATATATGATTTATAGAAAAAAAGTTTATGTTTTTAATCAGAATTTTCCTTAAGAGTTCTTCTAAATTATGGATTAATAAATTTTTTTTTGTGGTACTATGGTCAGGTAAGTGACACGTAAGGCATCTACTTAAGGAGGTTGTAGGTTGTCCGATATAGGCATTTGATTTGTGACAAGAAACAGTCTTGTACTGGGCATTGAAATTGATACACTATAACTGGTCATCTTTAGTTTAGATTTCATGGCTTTATTTTGATTAGTGACCACAGGTTTGTGTTCTTCCATTTCATATATATTATAATTTTTATATGTTTAAAGGGAATTAAAATTTGATATGGTATTTAATTTTTAAATCCTGTTTATAATTATTGTCCATCTTTTTTTGTTCAAATAAATTAAATAAGTGTGTGTTATTATAAAAAATGTGTGTGTGTGTGTGTAAAATAAAAATTAATCATTTTGTGAAAAGAAACTCATAATTTTGTTTTCAAAATGATATTGATTTGGGAAAATAAATTGTTGACAAATGTTGTTTTCTGAGTTTTAATTCGTATAAAATAAATTTGAGAAATTTTTTTCAATGTCCTTTATTTAAGAGCTTTTTCTACTATTTTATATTCTTTCCATTTAATGGACGATCATAGTTTTGAAACAAAGGTACTGGTTTTTTTTTTTGAATATATATATATATATATATATATATATATATATATATATATATATATATATGAACAATAATAAAAAAATTAAAAAATTAAAATCTTTAGACACACTGGGTTGTAGATTAATATTCTTTCGTTTTTTTTTTTATTATTATTTCATTTAGATTCCTCGACTAGTTTCGACCAAAATGGCCATCATCGGGAGGAGAAATATTTCTGCTTGCTGGTAGCAGTGAACTACAGAAATGAATGTCTTTTGATGGAGAAAATGAACTTTTGTCTGTAGTTTTTTCATTTTTTTTTTTTTTTTTTTTATCTTTTTAACATGAATTTTTCAACATTCCTTGTGTTGGTCAAACAGTCTCTTTTAAGTTGTTATTTGAGATAAGAGCTGGATGGATGCATGCTGCTCTGAATTCTCTGGTCAGTTTGACAGTTTTATTGGTCCTGGTGAGGGGATGTGTCTCTGTTTAGTGTTTGTGTGTGTGTTATTTGGTTCTTAGGGAGTGAGTGAGTATGATATGTGTAAGCGTGTGTATTGCTGTAGGTGTGTGTTATCATTTGGCTCATTAGGGAGTGAGTGAGTATGATGTGTGTGTGTGTGTATATTCGTGTGTGGGTGAGTGTATAAGTGTGAGGCCTCCACACCTCCGTAAGCATGTCTGTCTTGTGTGGGTGAGAAATGTGGGTAGGTTTTGATTTGTTGATTATATACTATACTATATATATTGTTAAATTTATGGTTTAGCCCGGCTGGATATTGTGTTTTTAGACGTTGTATCCACTTATTTTCATGGGACTCTAAAATCTTTCTAATGTTATCTGCTCTGAACTTTTCTATTCTCTCAATTATAGTGAATTTGGCATGGGTTTTGAAATCGTGTTTTTCTAGGCGGAAATGTTGTTCTACAGGTAATAATTTTTCATGGGAGTCGATTTAATTCGATTACGATAATTATTAATTCTGTAGTGAAAGGGCCATTCAGATTTTCCTACATATTGTTTCTGGCATAGTGTGCATTCTAGGAGGTAAATTATGTTTTGACTTCTACAGTTAGAATCGTGGTAGATTTTGAAAGTAGATTTAGTGATTGAGCTAGTGAATGAATTCGTGTTTTTAATATGGTTTGCAACATAAACTTCTTTTGTTGTTACATGGTTGGGAAAATCCTGTTGTTTTTTGTTCTTAGTTTATTACGGATTACCTTGTCCCCTGAAAAATGTGGTTACTACCTATGATTTCTTTTTAGGTTCTTAGGTCTACGATATGCAAGAAGGCCGGGTTCCTTAAACATTTTTTTAGGTCTGGTTTGAGATATAGTATTTCCCAGCGACGTTTGATTATTTGGGATAGTGGAGGCAGAGTGGGGTTAAAAGTGGTTACTAGAGGAATGCGGCTAGATTTATTTTTAATCTTGTATATTAGGGTGTCTTCTCTAGGTGTGGAAATTGCTTTTATTTATTTGTTCCCTGATTAGGTGTTGTTTATAGCCACGTGTTGTGAATTGATGCTCCAGATTTTCAATGTGTTTATTTAATTCTTCATTGTTGGAACATATCCTTCTGAGTCTAAGTGCTTGTGAATAGGGAAGGTTCGCTTTGAGGTGTTTATATGGGAATACTTAAATATGTAGATAGTTATATGGTGTCGGTGATTTTTAGTGCAAGTAGTGTCGTTTGTAGTTTCCTGTTTTCATCTATGTAAATGCGGGTGTCTAAAAATGTTACTGATGTTGTGGATTTTTCATATTCAAACTTAATTGAGTCGTGCACTGTGTTTAGGGTCATAAGGAATTGGGTAAGTTTGTCATCACTACCCGTGTATACAAAGAATATATCATCGATATATCTTGCATAGAATATTTTTTTTATGTCCTACCAATGATTGGATAGATATGGGTTTCCTCAAATTTTCCCATATATATATATATATATATATATATATATATATATATATATATATATATGTATTTTTAGGATTTTCCATTTCGATAAGCATCAATCTTTGAGATTTTCTTCCATAACCATGATAGGTACATAGTGTGAATCAGATTAATAAATGTTTTTTATGGAATATGATCAAATAATTGATTACGTAAGGCATTTCATTCCTTTTTTAGTGTGTCTGATATAGGTTTCCAATTTGTGATAATCTAAACATCAAAATATATATAATTGAAAATGATACAATTAAAATAATTGGTCATTTGTAGTTTAGATTTAATAATTTTTATTTTAAATTAGTGATAATAAAATTTTACGGTCGAGAAAAAATTTCCTGTAATATATTATAAATTTTTTTTCTTTTTAATAAATTCGTCAGAAATATATATATAGATAATTCTCCGTATAATAAATTCGTCCTGTTTATAATAATTGTTCATCTAGTTAAATTAAATTGTTGAGAAGAATAATATTTGTTTAGTTTATCAATACTTTGTGTTCAAAAAATTATTATTAATATTTGTTTGTTTATGAGTTTTTCGAAAAACTTGAAATTTTAAATTTGAATTTAAAATTTTGAAATTTAATATACAATAAAAAAAATTTGTTATTTCATTTGCTATTTTATATCTTTCCAAGCATTGGCTACCATAATTAAGAATACAAGAGTATATATTGGTTGATTTTTTTTTATACGGATAATATATATAAAATATTTATATATTTTAATCAACATCAACATATATATATATATATAATATATATATATAGTTCATATGTATATTTTAGCGTTGAGTTGTTTCAATATTTATTTTTGGTAGTGGATAATATAAATACAATAGCATCATATAACATGTACAAAATCATTTAAAAATAATGACGTGCAATAAAAAAAAAAAAAAATAAAAGGCCAACAACCAACAATATCAACTATGAAACACGGCTGCAACACATGCTGAAGTGTTATGAAAATAAAACATTCATATATATTAGATATATATGCATAAAAGCAATACATATATTCAGTTGGTAAAATAAAATTAAATTTTAAAATGGCTAAAAAGTATAGCCTGAGAATGAAAAATAAATATAGAAATATATGGTTAATAATGTTTTATATAATTTTTTTCTGAAAAATTAATAATTATACGAACACAATATAAATTATATAAAAACTGAAACTGCATTGCATATATTGTATGCATATATATATAGCTACCCACTCGAAATTCATTGATACATGTCTACTAAGGCGGCTTTTTAATCCCTATTTGCATTTCTTCTCTGGTGCATTTGCATTTTTTTCGACACCCAAAGAGCCCACCTGTGGTTTGTTTACTTTGCAACTATTGAGTAAAATTGTTACTAAAATTGGGAAAAAGCGTGTTAAAATGTGATTAACAATTTGAACAAGACCAACTTTCTCTGTTCATTTTGTTCTTTCACGGTTTTCAAAATTAGGCTTGGATTTAATTTTTAAACGAATGTTTCAGGCACTTTAAAACTAAAACATTTTTTTTCTATAATCAAAGTCTCCAGTCCGATTAAATTATCAGGTAGTGAAATAAAAGCAACAAATCTCAAACGAGAATCTCATTGTTCAAATACGAAATGGACTTTTTTAAACCATTTCTTCTGTGCATATATATATATATATATATATATATATATATATATATATATATATATATATATAAAGACATTTCATAGTTTACTGCTCCAGCAAATGAGATGAAATATTTCACCTCCCGATAATGATAAAAAATATTGATCGAAACTATTATCGAATATATAAATGAAATAATAATAAAAAAAAAACGAAAAGAATATTAATTAATTATAAGTGTCAAAAAAGCAATTTTAATTTTTATTTTTTATATTCAAAATTTATATATATATATATATATATATATATATATATATATATATATATATATAATAGACTATATATATATATATATATATATATATATATATATATATATATATATATATATATATATGCATGTATATACACAAATTCATCCAAAATGTTTTTTGAGCCTTTTGACAATGAATATTTGATTAATCTTTTTATATATATTTTCAGCATTATAACTTAAAGAATATAGGAATTGTCCATAGTTATTATTGTGCTAAGCGCTTTCGGTTTGTTCTCTAGCCATTATCAAGGATATTGATTTTGGATGGTGAATTTCTGTGAGCGGTTTCTACATAGTAGTGTTGCTGTGTCGACTTTGTGCGACGGGAGTTGGATGCTTTTTGGCGGTCACGTGCTATGTGTGGTCGGTTAACCTGGCCATCACTTCTATTTTTAGAAAACATTTAGAACGTTATCTCCACTGCTAAATAGCAGGTGAATAATATGTAATGCTTCCCTAATTATGAGTTGCATACTGCTATGTGATTTGAAAATATTCTTTCCATAAATAAACTAATTTAATTAAATGTTCTTAGAAAATTTTTAAGTTAATAAATGTTTATTTAATTGCGTTAAAATTTCGAAGTTGGCATATAAAAGACGTCTACTTATAAACAAAAATTGAACAGATAAAAAAATTAAAATGAGATAATAGAGTATAACAGATAAAAAATTAAATGAGTGAAGGTAACAGATAAAAAATTAAATGAGTGAGAGATAACAGATAAAAAATTAAATGCCTGAAGGTAACAGTGTCAAAAATTTTTTAATTAAAGTTGAATTTAACAGATAAAAAATAAATCAATATGAGAAGTAACAGATAAAATTTTTAAATTAATGAAGCTTAAAAAATTAATTAAATGAATGAAAATAACAGATAAAAAATATTAAATGAGTGAAAATAACATAATGAAAAATACCCATGAGAGGTAACAGATAAAAAATTTAAATGAGTTAGAAGGTAACAGATGTTTTAAATATTTGAAGCTAACAGATAAAAAATTAAATAAAAGTTTTTATTTTAACAGATAAAAAATTAAATGAGTGAGAGATAACAGATAAAAAATTAAATGAGTGAAGGTAACAGATGAAAAATTAAATGAGTGAAGCTAACAGATAAAAAATTAAATGAGTGAACCTAACAGATGTAAAAAAATATATAATGATTTTCTAAAAAGAAGACACATTACAAAAAATAATTTCATACACTTCTGAATAAGTCCTAAAAGTTTTATTAAAATTGGAGATTTATCTAAATTTTCCAGAATTTGCAATTCAATGTGTTTTCGACTGCAAAATGCTGCACAAATTGCACATAGTAATTAAAAAAGTTAAGATTTTTAACCAAAACTCCAAAGTTTTAAACAAACTATATCTCTGAGACGAGGTACTATAATTACTTGCATTATTTACATTATTCGAACAGTTTTCCTCATCTTGATTGCCATATTCACAACGTTTCGACCGTTGTACGCTCCAGGCTTCTTCAGGTGATTGGAATTTTAAACGGAATCCTTTATTTTTGTCCATCAAGTGGTTTGCTCTAGTTCCGGATGTCTAAGTTATTTTCCTTTAATTCAACTCTCCAAAGTTTATGGTTTCAAAACTTCTGTATTTCAGAATCTTGAGATATATATATATATATATATATATATATATATATATATATATATATAACTAGAGGTGCTGAAAATTTCAGTCTACTGGCGAAAATAGTACACATCAAATTCCTTTTGGAAGTGATTCATCATCGGGGTTGTTCAGCCCACCTTCATGTATATATATATATATATATATATATATATATATTATAAATTAAATTAACTGATTTAAAATATTATAATGTTTATGCTCTGTAAATTTACATTGAGCCCTGTTTTGTAAAAATAAAAATAAAAAATATCAATAAGAACACCGGATTATATATCTTACTGTTCTTTCTTTCTCTCTCTCTCTCTCTCTCTATATATATATATATATATATATATATATATATATATATATATATATATATAAAGAATATAGATTACGTGAATGTGTAGGGAAGATATGTCTATGTACTAGTGTGGACTTCAGCGTGTGTTCTAAAACATAAAACATTCGCAAATCTGAAGTTAATCCCCATGTCGATAATTTTTCTCGTCATTTCCCCAAAGTACATGTCAAGCAGAACTGAAATTGTTGCCCAGAAATATGTTACTTTCTTTACTGTATAATCTAAGAGAAGGACCTGAAGAAGCAGATCATATAGAACAAAGGGATAACGTTATTAACGACTTTTGAGGGCAGATTACATGTAGCCTCTCGGCCAGACGCCAACTCAAATCATTCAGTTACCACCTGACCAACTAAAGAAACTTGAAATAGATATATCAATTACAATCATTTTTTCTGTATTCCTCACCTGACCAGACAGAGCCAGTGGGGGTCAGTGTAATGCATAAATAGTGGTCCTCAATTTTCTTTATTCTGCAATTTTTTACGACTTTTATATTTTGTTTTAATGTTGTTAGCTTTATAGCAATCCTTCCATTGACTTCTATCTGTCTGTCTGTCTGTCTGTCTGTCTGCTTACCTACCTGCCTGCCTTTCCCTCTCTTTTTCTCTTTCCCTTTCTCTGTATCTATATTTCATTCTTTCATTTCATCTAGACCTCTTTTCATCGGTGATTGCAGTGTTATCGTGTAGTATCTGGTATAAGTCGTCTGTACAGGAAAGTTGATTATGAACGTGGGCGAGTATCATAAAATGTGAAATGTTTTTTTGGTTTTTTTTCCACGTACAAGTTATTCATTTGTAAAATCTATTATTTATATCGTATACATTTCTATCTACTGAATATCATATATGTTGACGCGTCATTTCACTTCACCTCATTCACTTCGTCTTTATCTCTGTGGCACTCACGTCGGCAAAGAATCCACGCGAAAACCAATTCTTTCGGGAGTTAAAAGACCAAAAAAAACAAGAACAAATAAAGTAAAGCTGCACATTTTTCAATTATTTAGAATTTCATATTTGTTGTCTTCGTTGACGTGATTACATTAGAATTTTTTCACTTGTATCTTAATATATTTTGCTTTATCAGTCCTTAGAATCCCCTCAAAAATTTCTTAACCAAAAGAACAAAAGGATTTTTCTCTCTCTCTCTCTCTCTCTCTCTCTCTCTCTCTCTCTCTCTCTCTCTCTCTCTCTCTCGATCTGTGTGTGTGTGTGTGTGTGTGTGTGCGGATACCAAAGCCAGCTTGATTGCAGATTTCAGAGACAGGTCAGCCCTAACCGTTGACATTATAAGTACGCCACCCGACATTAAATTTATCTTGCATCACATCTTGCCACCATAGGGAGGTGATTAGATTTTTTTTTCTCTTACGCCTTCCGTCTTTTTCTCTCCCAGCTCCCTATCTCTTGGGATGTCATGTCTGATAGAACCCCCAGCTGTACTTGGAAGATGGTACAACACAATCTTCTTACACATTTCCCAGTCTTTAGTTTAGAGGCAGGCAAAGGTAAATTTAGTAAACATCTTATCTCTAACAATCTACGCAAGTGTATTCTTGCCGACTCCGTGATACAGAATTCATATCAACTCAGGTGCTTTGTTCCTTTCTGCCCTCAGTGATCTATTTCACAATAATTCTGGGTGCACCTGCTTATCTATCTATATATCCAAGTAGATCCATAATTATGCAATCATATATATATATATATATATATATATATATATATGTGCGTGTGTGTGTGTGTCTGTATGTGTGTGTGTGCGAGCGTGTGCGCACGGGTACACGATGCACGCTTCTTTCTCTCTGTTCTAGTTTACACATGCCGTTTAAAAATGACTACATTGGAAATATTTTTTTTTTGTCTGTATCGCTGAGATGAGCCATTATAATTACTTGGATTATTTACATCATTCGGACTGTTATCCTCATCTTCATTGCCATATTCAAAACGTTTCGGCCGTTGTATGCTCCAGCCTTCTTCTAGTGATAAGCGTCGCTGAGATGAGGCATCATGATCACTTGCATTATTTACATTATTCAGACTGTTATCCTCATCTTCATTGCCATATTCACAACGTTTTGGCCGTTGTATGCTCCGGCCTTCTCCTACGCCTCTCTAAGATGAGGTGTTATGATTACTTGCATTATTTACGTTATTCGGAGTGTTATCCTCGTCTCCATTGTCATATTCACAACTTTTCGGTCGTTGTACACTCCAGACTTCTTCAGGTGATGGGATCTCTGAAATGAGGTATTATGATTACTTGCATTATTTACGTTATTCGGACTGTTATCCTCATCTTCATTGCACTATTGACAACATTCCGGCTGTGGTACGCTCTGGTCTTCTTCAATTGATTGGAATTTCGAACCAAACCCTTTATTTCGTCCACTGGGTTAGATTGTTCTATTTCCACGTGTCATTCCTCTTCCGGATATCTCAGTTATTTCCCTTCAACTCAACAAAGATGTTGGTTAGATCTAATGATTATATCCAAATAGTTGTGAGTTCAATACCAGGCCACAGCAGTATGGTACGTGGAACTAGAACAATCTAACCCAGTGGACGAAATAAAGGGTTTGATTCAAAATTCCAATCACCCGAAGAAGGCCAGAGCATACAACGGCCGAAACGTTGTGAATATGGCAATGAAAATGAAGATAACAATCCGAATAATGTAAATAATGCAAATTCTCAATTATTATTACTGTAACATGTTTATTCAAAGACTTGGGCTTTCTCCCGCCAAGCTTTATAATCATCTTCGTCTGCTTTTGTAATAACAAAGACGCGACCAGCTGACGTCTTCAATACAGAGAAGAGCAGAATACTATAGAATGTTGCGGGCCAGTGTATGCGTTGAGAAATGAACATGTGTGTCTCTTGAAATACCTGCAACAAACATAGCAGACTTAGAATGTGAGTACACGTAAAGAAATGCCAAAAACCAATATATATGTAAAAACAAACGATAATGCATATACAATAAAGGTATACATGCGACAAGACAATAATATGTATAACAATTGAATGTGAAAAAATTTTGGATGCAAAGTATGTGTAGTGAGTGAATACGCGTACGTACGTGTTTGTTTGTGTGTGTGTGAGTGTGTGTATTGTCCATGCGTTTTCCAAGACGGGGCGCGTTCTTCAGCGAAAAAACAGGAGAAATGAGCAAGAATAAAATTACCGGGTATTTATAGTCCTGAGAGCGTCTCCTAGCAGCAGTTTCGAGAATTAAGAGATGGTAACCCTCCAAGATATTACAGACAAAAACATAAAAATGCACTGGACATTCAATATTCTTTATTTTAGGACATAACCTCGAAAACATGTCAAAATCGTTACACAATTGCAGTCGTGTTTTGATGCGTATACAAAGCACCTCATAAGGCGATTGCAAATTACTGGCGAGTGAACGACTTATTCAGATTTAAAATCAAAATGCAACCATTTTTTTTACGAGAAAAAGAAAGAAATCTTTTAAATTTGAATAAATCGTTCATTCGCCAGTAATTTACATTCGCCAGATGAGATGCGTTGATACGCATCAAAACGCGACTGCACTCATGTTGTGTTTTTGTCATGCTTTCGATGTAATATCCTAAAATAAAGTATGTGTATATATATATATATATATATATATATATAAGAGAGAGAGAGAGAGGGAGAGAGAGAGAGAGAAAGTCGTGCATCTGTAAAAGGGAGTGAGGGAGTAGAGATCGTACTTATATAATTAATTATATATAGTGGAGATTAATTCACATTTCATAGATATTTTTAGAGACTCTACACGGTTCTCTTTATGGAAGTTGTCTTTTGTCTATATGAATTTTCTTTTTTATTATTCGGATTGCCTTTGTCCTTGAGTGTGGCCTTTTCTCTGAAAATCATTTTTCTATTGAGTGGTCTTTTATTCGGTTCGCCTTTTCCCTTGGGCTTAGCCATTTTCTTGTGGTTGTTTTTTCGATTGAATTTTCTCTTCGTTGAATCGTCATTCTGTCTTGCATCGTCTATAGTTTTAGCCTTTTCTTTAAACCGTCTTTACCTTTGAGTTAACTATCGCTTGTATTTTTGTTAGTTTCACGCTTTATTTTATTTGTTGTCCTCTTTTTTATATTCTTATTTAATTTCTATCAAATATATTTCGATTCCCCTCCCGCCAAAAATTTATTTTCTTGTTCTTGCTTCTCTTTGACGTCTTTCTAAAAACTGATCCCTTTCTTCTACGTCTTTTGGAATTGGCTCTTTTTAATTCTTTTTTTTTTTTTCTTCTCTTTAGTTCTTTCTCCATTCGCGCTTACCATGTTCTTGTTGCCTTCATTCTCTTCCCAATTTTAATTAACTCTGTCTTTCTTTCGCTTACACCCATTTCCTTTCTGAGTGCAACTAATTTCTCTTTTTCGTCTCCTCTTTCGCTCTGTAAATTTATACTTGAGTTATTATATCAATATATCTGTACGGACTTCTGCCTGTTCCTCTTTATCCTCGAATATTCGTACCAACGAGGTATGTCTGCTCATTTTGAATACCTCGAGAATCAGCGACGATGTTTCAAATTAACTAAAATATTCAAGGGAAAATTAACCCGCATGTCTAAACAAGCATCCTGCCTTGGAGTTACACAAGTCATCAGTGAGGCTTTACAGTGTGCACTGTGTGACTGCCTGTTTCTCGGCTCTTTATCAAAATATCACTTCATTCAGATCTGTCATTCATCCCGTCAAATGCGGATCCATGCCATTTCTATGCTTTTCCAAAGCGAAAATCGCGTTGAAAAGACATTTCTACCTGTCAACGAGATTAAGGAAGGCTTGTCGACGAAGATGGTGACCCCCAAAGAAAATTTTACAAATATATTTAAAAATTTGGAAGGGATGCTGTGAGGCTTAAGGTTTAATTGCCTGAGTAGACTTTTTATGTTAATATTAAATGACAAGTTCTGCTAAATTCAACTGTCAAGGTCTGTCGTAACGTTGACATTCGAAAATGTTTATCAAACTTTGAATGCTTTCATCGCAGTGAACTAAAACCAATAACGACAAATGACGGGCATTTCTACCGCACTTAATACGTTAAAGAACGGCGATTTCCCTCGCTTTCCCAACCAAAATATTTTCATGGAAAGTTTTGATATTTACGAAGTTTAGCTTCTACTGGCTCAAGGCTACAACACTTTACACCAAGTTGCTTATCATCACCCAATGACGAGCTGTTTTCGCATAACAAGAGAATAAATAGTTTTTTTTAATAACATTTTATAAGTTATCCTTTGCAGACGATCATTTAAACATGAGATTTAATAGTGACGAATGACATATTTTTGCAGAAAAAAATGAAGGATTTTTATATTGGTTCTTCTGTATTATTTAGATTTTATTTCCATGTTTGCTCCCTTATAAGCAGCTGTTTTAACGTTTACAGTTTTTTTTTTTTATGATCGGGCTTGTCTAGGTTTAGGATTAAGAACTTATGCTTGAATTGATGTTTAATCTTCATAAAGAACGCTGTCAAGTTAATCCTATTCACTGTTGGATATGTAAATAATGTTTCTATTCTCTCTTCATTTTGTCTAAATATGTTTCGTTCAGAAAAAAATGGAAGATACTCATCAGTATATTCAAAATGGTAATTTTCTCTGTTGTTTTGAGATTTACAAAACTAAGACATAAAAATAGGTACCTCCATGAAATCGCTAAAAAAGGGCATATCATGAAGAAAAAGATGCCAAACTTGACGAAAACAAAAATGTTATCGTCTAAATGTTTATGTTATTATTAAGAGGAAAGATCAAAGTATTTTGGGGGTACTTTTTTACATTTTTTAATCGTTCCTAGAACGTCCGAAATTTTCGTTAAATATCTTGTTTTTTTTTTTTTTGAGTCAGCAAAATTGACAGATAATCAATCATGGAAAACCATTTTTTTCCATTTTATAAAAAAAAGAAAATCTCAGTTTGAAATTCTTTTAAAAATCAATTACCTTTTTTTCAAAACTTATTTTAAGAATATCAGAAATTATAATGTTTATTTAAAATATTTTGAGCCAAGCTTAACTTAGCTTCTGCGCCGAAAAGATGTAGTTTGAAAATAAAACAAAGCAGGTCATAAACTTTCGCGTCACTTGACAGGTGATGAATGACGTATTAACGGATTACGGGTGGATAATTTGTTCTACGGAAGAAGAAAATCGAAATTATTTTAGATTTAATTGTACAAATTATTTACCTCGTTATTTTTAAGGAAAAAATTGTACTTAGATTTACATTTACGATGCTTTATGGAAAATATATTATAAAGAAATTAAAATAAGACTGTTAAGAGTGAGATTAAATTTCATAAGAAAGGTATCTAATTAATTTAGTGAGTCCAATTAAAAAAAGGACATGATTTGCATTCCTCAAAGCCTTGTACTTTTAACTATTGTAATCACTAAACTGTATTCGATTGAATTTCTAGAGTTTTCATAAAATTAGTTATGGGGGTAATAAATATAAAAAAATATTTCTGCCATGACTTTAATAAAAAAAAAAACATATTTATAATAATTTCCATCATCTATGAATAGTTTCTGAAAATTTCATAAACATCCAAAAATTATTTTTATTTTTGCAAGATTTTCAAAATTAATGTGTGTCATCCAAAAAAAAAAAAAAAAAAACGCGCTAAAAGTTTTATGTTATTTTACTAGTTCCGGTGATACAAAGAGAAACATTTTTTTTTAATCAAAATTTAGAGTATTCTAAAAAGAAGGAAAAACATTTTAAAATAATTAAAAAGACTTTGGTCTTTCCTCATAATAATAACAAACATTTAGACGATTTTGTTTTCGTCAAGTTTGGCGTCTTTTTCATCATGCCATGCTCTTTTTTTTTTTAGCGATCTCATGGAGTTAATATCAGAAATACTTCTTGTCAAAATATATTACCAGAAATACATTATTACCAGCAATACATTTTTGGAAAAAATATATTAGCAGTAATAAGTTTTTGAAAAAAAAAATATTACCAGAAATACATTTTTGGAAAAAAATATTGCCAGAAATAAATTTTTGGAAAAAAATTATTCCAGAAATATATTTTTGGAAAAAAAATATTACCAGAAACACAATTTTGAAAAAAAAGATTACCAGAAATACATTTTGGGGGAAAAAAATATTACCAGAAATAAATTTTTGGAAAAAAATATTACCAGTAAAAAAAAAAAAAAAAAAATAAAAAAACTGTCGGAATTAAATAATCCACTGAGGTTGATATGCCTAAAAGCAAACCAAACCAAAACTTTCTGACAAATCGACCATGGTGTAATTCGAACCCGGGTCCCATGGTTAAAATGAGAACGTTCTAGCCACACTGTCCTACAATATGAGCGTGCTCAACTTGCCCCTTAACACTGTTTTCATCATATTAAATTTTCATAAAAATAAGACAAATTATCCGCCGTTCGAGAAATTATGTTTAAATTTTCTGACCAGTTAAATTCTAGATTTTAGCAAAGAACTGGATATAACGCATTGTCTAAAAACGTTTCTCTAATAAAGAACTAATTTTGATCTACAAAATACATCAATATATTTTTGTAGGTATATTTTTGCTTTGTATATGCATCTATCAGTTGACCTTAATGTCGATCTATACAAATATCAACTTTTCAGGGCTTTATAGTTCTGTTTTGATCATTCGTCGACTTTTTTTTCGAGACACATGTTCAGATGGCATTTGGTCACTTGAACTTCCATTGACGAAGAATCAAAAATAGCATCTTTGTTTTTATATTGTTTTTGCCGATATTCTTTTATTACGTGGATTAAAGAAAAAACGCAGCTATTTTTTTCTTAATATCAACAACGATCTTTAGATGCATTATTTTGCATTTGTGGAAGATACGAATGCGTCTTCGATCAGCGTTATGCCAAAAAGTATAGCATATATTTAAATATTCTTCTCTTGCTGATAGATTTTTTTACTCCTGTGGCAGTGGAGACTCCAGGGGTTATTGGCCCTCGTTCGATGGCGTTCCTTCGGAGGATTGGCGCGATTGCGTCTCGATTAAGGGACGAGCCTCGCGAAACGGAGTGGCGATTGCAGCGTGTCTCACTGGCGATGGTTCGAGGTAATGCTTTCTCCACCATTGAGGCTGGTAGAGAATAGCAAAAAAAAATTGTTTATAGTTACTTTATTCAAACTTTTTTTTTCAGCATAGCATGACATATATCAAATTGTCTTACGATATGGTATTATACAACGTCTAATGTTCTTGTGTTTCTGTCTTCACGTGATATCTGACGTTAATACTTAGATTCCTAAACTTTTGATAACTTTTAATATCTAACCGTAACTCAACTATAAAGCGAGTGTGGTTCCCGGAAATTAGTTTCCAGTGCCAACACCCCCGCATTACACGAATAGGTTAAGCTCAGGTTTACGCCCTAATGTCTGCAGAAATATATCTGAAACTAGGATATTTTCGAATCTACCCATAGACAAATGTCACTTCGTTATCACACTAAAAACGGACTTGCATTCTATTTCTGTGTAAAAGCAGTTAAATATTTCCTCTACTGTTCGGAAGCAGCAAAAAGATGTTATTTTCGTATCGAGCCTATCAATATCATCTCTACGGTGCGTATGCGATATGTTCAACTTAACCATACACGCTAATTTAGCAGTTGTCTGCAAGAAGAATTTGTTCACCATCGGCTTATGGCAGGCGACCCAGACTCTTTGCGTTTATCTGATTTGCGTGTAGATACGTGTGAAAATATATGTATATAAATGTCTTTTTATACATGTATTAACACAAAATTTGTATTAAATTCTAAAAATACGTCTTCGACTGGTTCTCTAAATATTTTATAAAGTTTTGCATTTGTCTTTAGACATTCTCAATTTTTTCCTAATTACGAACACTCAGTTGACACTAAATGATTTTTATAAACATTTCTTAATTTCCGCTTTCCTGGGTATGACGATAAACTACATCCAACAGCAAGGCCTCTGAT
Organism: Acanthosepion pharaonis; assembly: GCA_903632075.3. Lineage (NCBI taxonomy): Eukaryota > Metazoa > Mollusca > Cephalopoda > Sepiida > Sepiidae > Acanthosepion > Acanthosepion pharaonis. The sequence continues at coordinate 339,524 of CAHIKZ030001643.1, forward strand.
CCGGAGGTTTTGAGGTGCGTGGAACCTCCTCTTAATTTCTGGTGTTCCGATGTCCACCCTGACCCCAGTTAGGATCTCAGTTAGGGTCTCAGTTATGGCCAAATAGTTGACCCCCAAACTTAGGTCAAAGCACTATGAAAGTGTAAAATAGGTTTTAATCCCAGCAATACATTTTTGAAGAAAAAAATATTAGCAGCAATTATTTTTTTGAAGAAAAAAGTGTTACCAGCAAGCAATACATTTTTGGAAAAAATATTAACAGCAATACATTTTGTTAAAAAATATTAGCAGCAATAAATTTTTTAAGAAAAAAATATTACCAGCAGTACATTTCTGGAAAAATATTACCAGCAATAAAAATCTTGTCGGCATTAAATAACCTATTGAGGTTGATATACCGTAAAACAAAACAAACTAAACCTTAATTTCGAATGACCACAGAATATTTGTGTACGACACGAATAAAGGATATATTTTTTTTCAATCATCTCAACTAGATTTCTACAAAAAATTTAAATATTTTACAAGAAGTTTTATTTTTCGGAAATTTTACTTTGAATTTTAACTTGCCTCTTACACTCTCTCTGCCCTTCCCCCTCTCTCTGTCTCTCTTTCTCGCGCTCTTTATCTCTCTTTCTCTATCTCTCTATCTCACTCTTTCTCTATCTCTCTTTCTCTCTCTATCTCTCTCTCTCTCTACATCTTTCTTTCTATCTCTCTCTCTCTATTTCTTTCTCTCTATATATATATCATTCTCTCTCTTTCTCTCTCTATCTCTTTTTCTATCTCTCTCTATCTGTTCTTTGATATTTCTATCTCTTTTTTAAATTTTCTCTTTCTCTTTATCTCTTTCTCTCTCTTTCTCTCTCTCTCTATTTCTTTATATATATATATATATCTTTCTCACTCTCTCTTTCTCTCTTTCTCTATCTCCCTCTTTATCTCTCTCTCTCTCTCTCTCTCTCTCTCTCTCTCTCTCTCTTTTAGTCTTATTTTTCATATGATTCATGTCTGGAAAGAAAGCATCTCAATCTGCTATAACTGTCGATGCCGTCATTGCCTTTTTTATAATAGCCTATCGCCATCAACTCTTTTCATATGACACCTACGTCTGCTGCTTTTACCTTCGCTGTTCTTTAAGCACTTTTCTAGGAATTGTCGTTAGCCACGATTCTCTGTACGTCTCGTCTTCAAAAAGAGTTTCGGGTATTCCAACAACCATTAATATCGCTTGATCGACTTAACACAAAGTTAGAAATCGATTTTTCTTCATTTACAATTCTTCCCGTTTCTCTGGCCGCTCAGAAATACGCACTCCAATTGCTCTCATGATTTGCATTACAAACGGGTTCAAATACACAAACTTATTCATACACAATTTGACAATCATCAATATTTAGTGCAGAACAATTATCTATACCTGTGAATGGTGTGGATAACTTTAGTTTTTATAAATACTACCTTGATGCATTGTCTAAAGCAATATCCGCATTGTTTTAAATAAATTTTCTAAAGTTTGTTCCCGTAACAGGTTGCAATTTCAGTAATTATTACGTCTCTAACTGCTTTTATATATATATATATATATATATATATATATATATATATATATATATATATATATAAAAGTTGTCATAAAAGTCAACACTTAAAGGATGCAAACAATCTGTTTCAATGCTATGCATGTCAATCAATCTTAATTTTGATTTCTATGTTCACTTTTTATATTTACACACGCTCTATCTCTGATATCGAGCACTTTATCTCAAAAAAATATAGCACACCTTAAGACTATATTTCTTCATATATATATATATATATATATATATATATATATATATATATATCGACTTCTATGTGCCGTGTTCATTCATGACGTTGGCGATCAGATCTCTCCACAATTTCCTGTCCTTTGTAGCTCTAAATAACCTTTGTATTTTTGTTATCTCTCTTAAACTATAGTTCTGCCATCGATTCACGAAAGGTATGAGATACGTCTCTCTGCTTTCAATTTGTACTGTGAGTATCACGTTTTCCAAGCCCTCTTTCCTCATTATGTGCCCTAGAAATGTTAACTGTCACTTACTGTTGTTAAGTATAAGTGTCCTTTTTATTTTGAATTTTTCTCTCACGATAGATACACGGTCTCCCCAAAATTCACAAAGACGGTAGATAGTTATATACCGTAAGTTCCCATGTATAATACGCCTTCATCCATAATACGCACCCCTAAAATTGTGCTAAAATTGTGGGAAAATGTTTCTACTGACGCATAATACGCACACCTTGTTTGGTAATCAAGCCCTATAAATTGTAACTCTCCAATTTCATTACACCCAGCGTTTCCTACTCATTTACAAAAAATGTTTATAAACATGGGATAATATTATTCTAATTTAGTTTTATGATAATTTTTTTATTTTACGGCAATTTTTAAAACATTTTTTGTAGCTGTGCATAATACGCACCCCTGATTTTGCTTATTATTTTTTAGATAAAAAATGCGTATTATACATAGGGGAATTAAGGTAGTCGATTTCTTTTTTATTTTGATTTTTTTTTCCTCCTGGGCTTCTCCATGTCCATAATCGTCTTAGGTGTTCTTGAAGCAAGATGTTGGCTACAACCTTATCATTCGCCATACAGAATTGGATCTATTTTTCTCCGCCTTCATTACAAGTTCCTAATCCGAATTTGCCAGCTATTTGACCATCTCCCTCTTTGCCTACTTTTGCATTCAGGTCTCCCATGGCAATTTTAATTTCATACGATTTAGATTGAGCCTTGGCGCTGTCTAGCGTAGAGTAAAACTGTTCAATTTCTTCTCTATGTTGTGCCAATAATACATATACGACTATGATGGATATGTTGAAAGGATTCCATTTCAGTGTAACGACAAAATTTATTTCAGTGAATTGAACGTAGCCCATTTTTTCATGTCTTGTTCTAATATCAGTCCTACTCCTCTTTCATTTTTTTCTCTCCGCCTGAATATATGATTCTGTTTGTCACTGACGAAAGCTCCATTGTTTACCAACCTCGCATCATATACGCTTAAAATATTAAAATTTAACCTGTTCCTTTCCTGCTTTACATTTTCTACTAAGCCAAATTGATTTAATGTTCTGATATTCCATATGCCAAGAATTATTTTTGTCACTGGATGACAATCCGATAAAAACTGTCGCTCATGTGTTCCCTTACTCCAAAGAGTACGACTGCCTTTACGTCGTTTTTGGTAACAATCACTGGATGACGATACTTTCACTTAAATAAGAATTCTGAATTTTACTAATCTACTAGTTTCATAATTTCCGAGTTTTCTCTGAAGGTCGGTATAAAAAGAAATATTGTAAGATATTTCCTAAGTGTCGAAAAATTAAAGTAGAATTTTCTACCATTTTTAAACTGCTTAGCATTTTTATTTATACATTTATACTCATTTATTGCCATCTGCTTTTCGGGTTTTCCACTCATGCAAATGACTTTGACCTTCCTGAAGCTATAGCTATAGATTCCCAAGTAGGCATCTATGCAGACGACACTACAATTTACTCCTGCCTCAAAAACAAGTCTAGTGTCGGCAACAAAACTAACCTTGCCGTGCGTCTTGAAATGGACCTCCAATCGGTTGTTAACTGGGGCAAGAATTGGCTGGTCAACTTTAACGCCACAAAAACTAAATTACTCTCCATTAACCACCATATAAGACCCTTCCTGCCCCCCATTAAAATGTCTGATAGTCAACTTCCTGAGAGCAACTCCTGCGTCTGCTCGGTCTCACGCTTTCTGTTGACCTGAGATGGAACAAATACATTGAGTCAATTGCTTTTCCACCGCGAGGAAAGTTGGCTCTCTGTGCCGCGCCAGGAAATTTTTCTCCCCTGAATCGATACTTCAAATATACAAAACAACCATTCGCCCTTGCATGGAGTATTGCTGCCATATATGGGCTGGAAGGATTTCTGTTTACCTCGGAGTTCTTGACAAGATCCAGATTAGGATATGTAATCTAATTGGCCCTGATCTAGCGTCTTGTTTGCAGTCACTCTCTCACAGACGCGCCGTCGCCTCTCTCTGTCTTTTCTACAAATACTTCCATGGTAACTGCTCTGATGAGCTGCTTTCTCTGGTTCCCAGACTCCAAAAAATTCAAGCGCCCTACGAGGCTGGCATCCCGCTCTCCTTTTTTTTACACTGTAGAAAACTTTCAAATGTAGCCGTCTCTTCTACTCCAATAGCTTCATACCTCGCACCTCTCGCCAGTGGAACACCCTCCCCAATCACTGTTTCCCTGAAAGCTATAATCTCCAACTATTCAAATGTAATGTCAATCGACATCTCCAATTACCTTGATCTACCCACTATCCTTCTCCTCTTCCTTTATCTTATCACTCTCATCTGCTCTCGCTCCAAATCTTCCGCAACCCCCTGCATCCTAGTGGCTTCACGCCTTGCTTGGGGCACAATGCTTAAAAAAAAAAAAAAAATGTATTTCAATTGATTTTACTTTCAGTGGTCAATTAAACAATCGTCGATTTCGACAAAATTAATAGCAACTTCTTTGATTTGTTGGTTTGTTTCAATATATGATTTATTTGAGTTAGAAAATCACGTCTCTTGTCCTGCATTCTATGTCAATTCCACCATTGTAAGCGACATTCTTCTTTGGTTATTCGTCTTTGGGCTTTAAGGACCTGGGTGATTAGGGTTCTCCCGTTTTTCTTGCTTCTTTGCTATCCTCACTTTGTCCGTGTTCATTTACTCATCAAGTAGATTACTTTTTTTAAACGATATCACCCCAAGCAAGGCAGTAAAGCCACTAAGACACAAGGAGTTACTGGATATGGAAGAATTAGGAACATAAATATTACTAATGAATGAAAATGAAAAGACTAATCAGAAGGACAGTAGATAGCGATTGACATTGCATTTAGATTTTTGCAGATTAAAGTTGGCTGGAAAGCATGGAACTGCAAGTTAGTTCCACAAGTGAGAAGTGCGAGAAAAGAAACTGTTAGCATAGAATTTATGGCTACCTCTAAACAGCTCAACTGCAAAGCGATAAAATCCCGACGCTATTCTGGTACTGCGCTTAAATTCAAGAAGTCTAGGTACCATAGTGAAAAGCTAATTCAAACAATTATCATGAAAGTATTTATGAAAAACACAGAGAGGCAACCTTACGGCGTTGGGAAAGTGACTGAAGCCGAGATGCCAGATCAGGACCAATAATATTGCTGATTCTTCTTTGGATTTTATCAAGGAGCTCAAGGTAAATATCACGAGCATCAGACCGTAAGTGACTGCGATATTCTAAGCATGGACGAATAGTAGACTTATAGATATGTAAGATAAATTCTGGAGAGAAAAATTGTCTTGCACGATACAGTGAACCAATTTTTACAGATATATATATATATATATATATATATATATATATAAAAGAAATAAGTAGTGGTTCCAACGAGAGAAAAGTATGTATATTAAAAAAAGAAGAGAGGTGCCGCGCAAACGTTTTTGGTTGTAATGTGGATTTATTTAGAAAAAAATATTATGCTTTGTTTTACATAATTTTACGACACGAGTTTCTGGTCTCGCGACCGTCTTCAGGTAAAAGCGGAGATTTCCACATATTATTAAAAATAATTAATTTTTCCTTATGTTCAATGTTAAATATTCTCGATATGAGACATTCTCTGTTTGTGTGTTGGTAATCCGAATTTCTTTCTTGAATTGGCAATGAAGAGTTCTGCGCGAAGGGTCATAAAACAATTAAGGTGGGTCCAACGAGATGATAAATTAGTTATCGGCATTTTTTTATATTTTAATGTTTTACTGACCCCTATGTGTTCTTGGATCTGTTTCCATTTTGCTGCGTTTCTGTCAGCATGCCTGTATATATGCGTGCGTATATTTCCCTTCCATACATATACTGTCTTACTACGAGGAATTCGTAAACTTATTTGTACATATGCACGCATATACACACATACGCACATACACACTATCCCAAGACAAGTAATCAGTACACACACACACACACACACACACACACACATATATATATATATATATATATATATATATATTAATCATTTTGCCCCCAAGCAATGTAGAAGTACCACTAGTTTTCAGGAGACAACAGGGAGTGAAAATGTGAGTGAAGACTGAGTATCGAAAGGATTAGGGAAAGAACAAAAGATGAACGGGATTCAAGTAGATACAAGATGGCGATTAAGATTACATTTAAATTTTTGAGGATATAAGTTGGATGCAAAGCATACAGCCTGCATAGGGTTCCACTAGCAAGAAAATAAACTGTTAGCATAGAATTTATGGCTACATCTAGCAAGCAATTCTAAATTGATGAGATCTCGACGCCAGTCTAGTACTGCGCTTAAATTCAAACAGTCTAGGTACAATAGCGAAGAGCTCATTCGAACAATTACCATGAAAGTATTTTTGCTGTTTTCGCTACATATCTTAACTTTAGTATGGTCTATGAGTGTTAAATCCTTCCACCCCTTCTTTCGTAGTTATGTATCCCAGAAATTTAAACTCTCCTTCTTATTGTTACCGTCAGTTTCCTTGCAGTTCATATTCTCAGGGAAACTTCTTCATTACTTACTCGACTCTGTTCATAGTATTCTCAGTATTCATTAGTAAGCTTATATCTGCTGCTGCTTGAAGCCTCTTCTTCGTCTGTAACGAGATTGTTTAACATTAGTATATAAGACGTTAGATATTACACAGGAAATTCGAACTTTTTGTTTCTAAAGACATTTTCCCGTCTCTTAACACTTTCGTATTTTTTTAATTTTTTATGTGCCTTCTGATTTTCTGTCACGCTTCCCATCGTCTCTTACGACACTACCCAGATACTTAATCTTCTACCCGTCTTTGATATTCACATCGACAATATGGAGCCCACAATCTGAGCTGTTGCTTTTAGTGATAACCTTGCACTCTGTTTTCTTAAAGTTAATGCTTATCCTTTCTTTCGTTTATCAACACGTCTAAAAGTTTGTTTTTTCTTCTTTCTATTTCTGAGTCTGCCATTAACATAGTTTTATCCGTATAGTTTATTTTATTAAGGAGATTACTTTCAATAATATATTCTGGTACGTCCTATAGTTTTTTTTTTTGGGGGGGGGTGTTTGTTTGTTTGTTTTTTTTCGAATTGTCACGCTCTACAAATCCAGTGGGAAAATACTTTTCATACCTTTTTCTGTTTTAGTGTATTCCCTAAACTCATTCTCTATCCACACATAATCTGATTGTCCTCAGTTGAGATTACTGTTTAATCAAATATATTTCCTCGTTAATTAACCACTCTAATAATTCAAGCAGTTCTAGGTATTGGACTCTCTCTCTCTCTCTCGAATATTTATTTCTTGTTCCAGTCTCTTGAATAAAGTTACCCTCTTCTTATTTATATTCTAATTCACAAGCTTTATTCATTAAACTCTTAAGGATTACTTCACTTATGTGACTCATGAAGCTGAATGTCCAATGGATGTCTTATTTATCTACAATTCGTTTTCAATAAAAGTGCCATTAAGAGTGGTTTACGGAGGTCTTCCGATATTTCACCGTTGTCATATAATTCATCATCATTTTATCATTTCAGTTTATCGTATCACTCCCGAAATCTTCGAAGTTTATCAACATCTCTATACGATCTTATTCTTCTTTTTTTCCACTTCATTTTAACCAGTTCCGACCTAAGATATTATTGCTACGGTCTTGCCATGTATTTTCCAAGTTTTTATCTTCTGTTGCCAATAAAGAGATCCCCAGTACAATATTTTTTTATCTACTGCATGTTTTATTTTTATATTATCATTGTCTTTATAAATTTGATGCATTCTTCCTATGAGAACATTTCCTTTTATACTTTTGGGCACATTGGCTATGCCTATGTTCTGCAGTTTTTTCATGATCTGCATACTTTCCTGTGAGCAGTTCACCTGCTGTATGCACTTATTTCTAAAGTTTCTAACCAACGCCATATATTCTGCGCCATATATTAGGATTATCTAATGTGTCGTTTATTAGACCAACAATTTAAGTTACCATTCAATTTTTTTTTTTATTTGTTTCTCTTCCCTTAAGCTGATTTCTTGCTATTGCCACTAGTCGTTCCTTTAAAACGTTTGCCTCGGAGTTCCGAAACTCTTCCAAATTTAGATATTTCTTCTTAACTATCACTGAATGTATTTCTTTGTAAATTGAGTCGATATAAAGTTTGTTATATTAAAGCCTTGGCTTTGCTTTTATTTTTTTTATAACTTTTTGCTTGCATATGACTGGGAGGTGATCATTCAGCCAATCTACACTTGAGCATATTTTAGAATGTTTTACTGCATTTCTAAATAATTTGTTGATCATTAGGTGGCCTATCCACTTTCTATATTTCCTTCAGAGCTATTCCATGTACACAAGTGTATTGGGTAATCTTCAACGTAGGTGTTGATTATTGCTTTGCTATTGACTGTGCATTGGTTATAAATTCATCATGATGTTTCGACTATCTTGCTTCCCGCCAATTTTTGTATCTAAGTCCTTGATGATAATTTTCTTGTGGTTTGCACGAACACGGATGTTGAAAAATGTACCTATTTCTTCTTCGGGTTTTTTTTTTTTTTTTGATGCATAACAAACAATTTTTCTTTGTAAATTATTCCAATATATTTGGGAAAAATTTATGGCAAAGTGGAAAAACGTTTACTTGTGACGCGTTTCGACATACAAGAACTTTCGTCATTGAGTATTCCAGAATTTGAGCATAAAATAATCTTGCTATCCGTCTTCAGAATTATCTAGAATATTTTTTCAGAAATTCACAAAAAAAAGGAGATTTTTGTAGTATTTTGCACATTCAAGATAATCTTCATCACAGAGACAACAATTATCAGCTTTTGTCTTGTGTATAGAACCGGGTGAGTGAAATATCTTCTCTTATAATTATATCGAAAAGTAGAAACTGGCCTTGTAAAACAGTGCTCCACCAGAATAATTTCTCAAAATTAACTGTTTCAAGCTTGAGGCTCTAATTATGCATAGTTGTCAAATAAGGCTTTTGGCTCGCGGGAAAAATGTTTCTTCGCATTATCAAGACATGTGCAGAAACCTTTTTTTTTTCTTTACGGCAGCTGTCAAAATCATAGCACCCTTATGATTTATTAATAAAATCTTTAGTTTATTTTTATTCACAGAATTTTCAGCTGACGATATGATCAAGTGAAATTATAATAAATCAAAGAAATTTCATTATTTGCCAGACCTTTTCATTATCTTTGAAGTTTGTATTGTTTAAATCTTTTAGTGTTCTTGGCTTGTCCTAGTTTTCCATTTCGAATACTATATTGTTCAATTTGTTTGCATATACTACAGTTACGTCTTTCTAGCAATGATCAGAGTGTAGTATCTGTATTCATTCTCTGGCACGTCTGAGACACTTTCGGGTCACGAAACCTATATTATGTATTACAAATGGAATGGAAATGGCAAAACCGAGAGGAGGTAAGCTAGGAATGAAGAAACCTACAGATAAAAGTATAGAAAACCAATTGAAATGAAAACACACACACACATATATATATATATATATATATATATATATATATATAATGTAAAAAAAGAACGAAGAGTAAGATTTCAGCGTTCAAAACATTAATTTAAAACAGGGCTCAATACAAAAAGTAGAGCAATAAATATTTATTTATCATGCAGTGTTAATGTAACACTGCATAATATATATATATATATATATATATATATACAAGTTTCGCGGCCTGACGATTGCGTCTAGCATGAAAGAGCCGTTCACCTCTGAGTGTTGACTTCAATGTTTACTTTTATATTGATATTTATATATATACATATGTATGTATGTATGTATATGTTGTGTATATTTAGGTAGCATAGTTTCATTCAAACAGGATTGGTTAAATAATTTAGGCATATCTTGTCGATTAGTTTTCGTGATCATTTCAATTTCAGGCAGTCATTCTTTGGTAGACTTAGAAAATTGAGTAAAAAAATACTAAAATATTCTTTCGAATTTTTTTTATTTTCCCAAGTACTCTCAATCTCATGGTCTTACATCTTCAAGAGGTCAAGTTGTTTGTGAGTTTATATTTGTGCTTCTGTGACTTTAAAACATTTCAACCGTTCATTGTGTTTTTTACTGATTATGCAGCGTTCTTGATGATCCCCCAGAATTCACGGGATCCATTTTTTTTTCTTTTCAATCCTGATCTGGACTGTTTGTACGTAGCTGCACTTGGCGTTTTCTAGAACTTTTTTTGCAGCGGTTGCAAGCAGTTCTGAATGCAGTGAGGGCCGAATTGCATCGCTCCTTGCGAAAGAAATTGAAGCAATGGTTTCGGTCTTTTTTATTATTGAATCTTTAGGTATTTCCAGTTTATTCACTTCCATTGCTCTTTGGTTTAATTTGGTTTCTATAGAGCTTGTCAAGTCTATATTTCGATGGAAGAGTTTTATGGTAGTATTTGAATTTTTATTTCACATATGTCTTATCTCCAAATGTGTCCGAATCCAGAATATCCAATCTCGACATGTTCAAACTTTGATTAATTTGCTCTCATTTCAAATTATTTCCGAATTCTCTACTACTTGGCACGTTTGATGAAGGCATGTGTAATTCTAAGTTCCCAGAATGCTTTCTTATTCCTCATTTTGTCATTCACGGCCTGCACTGAATCGTGTATTCAGTCATAAACATTTCGTCAATTTTTTTTTGTTTTCTTGATGGTAAACTTAGGGAAGGTTACTGAATAGAATAATCAAAGATTGGTAATGAATGATAATACTTAGGACAAGAACAACACATATAAGATTCACCAACAGCACGTAGAAGTAGTAGTCAATTGCTAGAAGTGAGTCAAGTGAATTCCACAATGAATATCTAACTGCAGTATATCTACCAACCGCCCCACGCGGTCAGATGTGGCACAAGGCCGAATTCAATGCGGGGTATCCGAGCTCGTATGCTCGGCCAAAAATTTCCCGTAGACAATGTATAAAATGAGGACGAGTAGCTGTTTCCCAAGACGAGGATCTTCGACACAACCTCGTCTGAGGATCCTTTCTTCGCGGAGGCAGTGTTATGGTCCGGTTCCTTGTACCACGATGATAGTCCAGGGTAGAACCAATAAAGAATAACTCGAACACGTATATGGAATAACATAGATATATTACAAATAGGAATATATACAGAGAAGTAGAAAGTATTAGTACGAACAATCAGGTTTAGTAGTAATTGTTTGAACGCGACTCTGTTTCGGACTGCCTCTGACTCGACTGACTGACTCGCTCGCTCTGACTGACTGACAGACTCCTGACGGACTTCACTCCAGACTTCAGACTGAACTCTCTGCTTCCTCTTGAGACGCAGTATTTATTACGTATAGAATAGTCCATTATGTTATTATGGGTAAGGTCCCATAACAGGCAGAGAGTTTGACAAGCACAACTGGAGACGAATCTTCAACTACAGACCAACATACGGTATTTACTACTGCATTTATGTGAATGGGGACATACCCATTATCGTCCGTAGGTATGCTACAACATAAACAAAAATGCCTACATTTTCCTTTTCGTATGTTTATGATCGTTAATCCTATAACAACAATAATAAACATTAATTTAGTGACTGGTCACGTAAATGAGTAAGCAATAAGCTGCGTGTTTTGTTGCCATAATAAGAACGAATGGAAACATTACTCTTTCTAATATCATTTTAATAGGTCATGACATTCATGACCTTAAATTATGAGATTTGTTGGGAGTTGGTATGTATTTATCGTGATTATACTAGCGTAAACGCTAAGATTCGTATCTGATAGAGTTGTAATCGTTTTGATGACGGAGGTCCTATCGTGTTGAGCAGCACTAGCCGTAATAAATGGTGCACGTGACTGAACTGATTTCACATTTATTTGACACTGAGCCATGATCTATTTCCCTAACTGCACTCAACATAATCATTATTGATAGTTCACCAGCACAATTTGGACATTGCAACTTTATTCAAACCGACATGTCTTCTTGCGTTCTAATTTCTCACTTGCCTAGCCACAAATGTACACATGTCGAAATATATATAGTTTTATGCTAACACATTGTTTCACTTTGTTGATCATGCGCAGGATATCATTTCCGGTGCAACTACAAAGAGCGGAAAGAAAAATATTCTACCTTTGCCTGGATATTGCCTGTCAACTCTCTCCTATTTTGTTAACTGTTTTAAGCTTTTATGTAAGGTCAAGCCGTCTAATACTATCTACGAAGTACGTACATTAAAAACGTGTGCTGGGCCATTTCCAGTCAGAGGAAAGATAAATTGGAACATTGATTTATCTTTCGTTACATTGAGTTCTTCCTCCAAAAGTTAAAAGATTCCTTTTTCCGTTTTTTTCAATTTAGAATTTTATATATAATGACACATGTGTGTGGGGGGTTCGTGTGGGATGCGTGTGGGGGTGTAAAAAATTAGATATAAATAAAATATATCTGTAAGAAGGCAATATAAATAAAATCAAAAGGAGAACATTTTTGACAAAATGTTAACCTGCACACCGGATTTTTTTTTTTTCAAATACCTCCTTTCCTAAAAGAAATAACTCTTTCCCAGCCAACATATATGACCATAAAATCACGGAATCTCGAGGAGGTGTAATGGTTAACGAGCTCGTCTCGCTAGAATAATTACGATTGATTAAGGAGTTCGATCCTCACTGGGTGCCCCCTACTTTCGGCCATGAGTCACATATAAGCTACGCTTGGAAAATCACTATATGACCATAAGATTTTTCTAAGAATTAAAAGAAAACAGTTGAATAAAAACCCGCAATTATTTAAAATGCATAAATACATAAATAAATCATTAGATAAAAATAAAATAAATTACAATAATAAATACATAAAAATAAAATACACACACACACACATATATATAAGAATATATATATATATATATATATATATATATATATATATATATATATATATATGTATATATAAAAGAATATATATATTTCGCCATAATATATTATTTATTTTTCATATTATATATATATATATATATATATATATATATATATATATATATATATATATATACATAATGATGATGATTGTCATTATATTGACGCAGATTAGATGATGAGGATATAAATTTTCATTTAATTTCAATATATTTCACAACCTGTCACTTGTACTTCCCCGACCTATCCCTGCTCATTGCTTAATTTTAAAATAATGTTTAATAAATTGTCTGGATATATATATATATATATATATATATATATATATATATATATATATATGTGTGTGTGTGTGTGTGTGTGTGTGTGTGTGTGTGTGTGTGTGTGTGTATGTATGTATTAGGCCTGACGTTTCCGATGTTGACTTCAATGTCCACTTTTATATTTACATACGCACTATCGCTGATATCAAGCACTTTAACCCATTAATATAGCATATCTTAAAACTATATTTTATTCTTATTTTATATATCTATTATATATATATATATATATATATATATATATATACAAAGAGAGACAGAGAATATCAAATCTGTATGTCGCAAGGATAATCCACATAGGTCTTTTTAATCTAAAATATTAAGAGTGAAAAAAAAAAATAATATTAGTATGTAACAAAACTTAAATTCATTTAATGTAATTCATATAAAATACATCATTTATATATATATATATATATATATATATATATAAGTTATAAAGAACTTGGTAAACCGAATTGGTAAATCCAAAGAGGATGAAATCCTGAGAGCTCAATGTGAAGAACAGAGCTAATATTTAAAGAAAAACAGACACTTTAAGGTACCATTACAATAATTTATTTCACCAAAATCCTTTTTAAAGGATTTCGGATCATGAGGTAAACACTTCCAACAATGAAATGAGAAGAAAAATGTGATTAGAAATTGATGGGTAGTGTAATTATATATATATATATATATATATATATATATATATATATATATATAAAATTAAACCACAACATTTACACGTCCGTTTATTAGCCATTAAATTATATTACTGAACATCCCCCATAGTTTACCTTGATTTTCACATTTAACCGTGGTAAAAAAAATTCACTTTTGTCTTTTACATATATATATATATAGTCAGTTTCATGCTAGACGCAATCGGTGGCCTGACGATTGCGTCTAGCATGAAACAGCCTGTCGCCTCTAAGTGTTGACTTCAATGTTCACTTTTATATTTACACACGCTCTATTTCTGATATTGAGCACCTTATCCCATAAATATAGCAAATCTTAAGATTATATTTCTTCATTTATATACATATATTACCAACTCTTAAAGGATCGTGTACAATAAGATTACTCTTTCGCCCATCAGAGGATTTGTACGGCTTGAAGTCTACGTAACATACAAAGGAGGACATGTTGGCATGATTTATTGGATAAAATTGAGTAACGTCATCCACATGGAACATCACGTGTGTTTTTCAGATCCGGACTTTACAGTTTTTGCCACACATCAAACGCATTTTCAGCTTGAAAGAAGGCTATCAAGATGTAAGAAAATTTTCATGAGTTTTAAGGCGGATGACATAATCGTGTTTTGATTTGAAGACACGTTGGTAAATATTACACTCCTACAATACACCACACTTCAAATTTCATTCTCAATGTGGCTAAACTCAATGAGTATACTTATATCTCTAATGGATTTTCACGCCACCTCTGATTTCTGAATAACCAGCATGTGCATAATCCATTGCTAAATAATAGGTTAGCAGAATATTATTTTGTATCGCTACTTCGACTTCCTGGGGTTGACCTTTGAGGTCAGATGGAAGACAAAACAAGGAAATCGATTTTGATTGACTGAACCAGCGTCAGAACAGTAGATAGAGAAATGAATTTCAGGGAGTTGTTTCTGAACCATCAAGCAATGTAGATATGTTTCTTTTGTGTCTGGGAACTAATCCCTAGTTGGGTAGAGCAATCTCTAGAAATGTCTACGCTGACGTTAATAAACTAGATGAGTTCTAATTATCTTTGTGGATGCCTTTCATCTCCGGACTCCAAAACATTTCGCGAGCCCCGACCGGGAGAAGACAAGAGAGAAGATAAAGCATTGTATTAATTTGGCGCAATGACCAAGAACTCCTAGCATGAGTCGGGGGTGGGGGGTTCATCATCACCTGGATCAGTGGCATTCGTACGTAAAAAGAAAGGTCGAAAATGTCCTTCATTTATTCTATTATCAATTTTAGTAAATTTTCCTCGTATATATTTAATAAGGGGAGCTTTGTGATATGTTTCACTTGAATTAAAACCGAACACCCAGTGCTTTTCGACGCTTTCTCGCAGCTAAAATACTAAAAATGTAATTTGCTTAACAAAGAGAGATATTTTGTAAGGTATAAAATATTAACGTA
>CAHIKZ030001643.1:357500-402500 GCA_903632075.3 Acanthosepion pharaonis
TCCTTTAACATTTAAAGTTAGGTTACTAATATATTTTTGGTATTTATCTTAATATTAAATCGATGTAAGTGAACATTCCATGAAAAAACAGTTGTACGGTGGAGTAATGGATAGCGGCTCGGATTGAGGAATCGGAGAGCCGAGTTCGAATTCCTATTCGAATCCATTACATTCGCTTACGTGCTAAAATACCCTTAGGAAAGGTATGAATTCTCTTCTTCTCCTCACGCCACAAGCTATGGGGAAATAGCAGGACAGACAAGGTTCTATAGCCTTGGATGGCAGCTGGTCTACCGCAGAAAGAAATGGCAACCTACTGCAAGAAAAATCTGCCTCGTCAGTCATGTATCGTAAAACACAGGATCTCCTAAGCGTGTATCATGCATGGCACATAACTGACTGAAATGAGCTTTCCATGAAAAAAAAACAATTGTATATATATATATATATATATATATATATATATATATATATATATATATATATCAGGTCATCCCATAAGTTCTGTCCGAATTTTGAATAAAGAAAAAAAGTGACCAAATGTTACATTTAATTACAGATGCAATCAACAATGTATTTTCCCTGATTATCTATGATAAGCTTAATAATTCCATTACTGTAAAATTCTTTTGGCTTTGATTCGAAGAACTCACAAATGTCAGTTTTAACCTCTTCCTGAGTTACAAAAGCTGTTTCTTCCAAATGATTCTGTAAGCTACGAAACAAATGGTAGTCTGAAGGAGCAAGATCGGGAGAATAGGGTGGATGAGGAATTTTCTCTCAACCAAGTTCTTCGAACTTTTGTGACGTGATTCTTGCTGTGTGGGGTCGCGCATTGTCCTGATGAATCATCACCTCTTTTCCATTCACTAGAGCAGGTCTTTTTTCCTCAAAGCTTGGTTCAAACGCTCTAATTGCTGACGGTACATTTGAGCATTAATTGTTGCATTAGGTGGTAAGAATTCAAAGTGGATTATTAATTGGCGATCCCACCAGATTGAAAGAAGAACCTTTTTTCCCAAGAAATTCCCTTCTCGGCTGTGGCTGGGGTCCTTCTCCTTTACCAAGCCACTGTCTACGACGCTTAACATTTCGATAAAAGATCCATTTTTTTCGCCAGTCACAAGTCTATCCAAAAAAGGTGAAACAAGTTGACAAGAATGGAGAGAAGAGCAGAGGTCAACTCGGGATTTGAGGTTGTTTTCAGACAATTCATGAGGCACCCATTTTCCAAGTTTAGGAACTTTTCCAAGTTGTTGAAGATGACGATGAACAGTTGTATGGTTTGAACTGAGAACCACTGCCAATTCTTCAACTGATAAAGCAGGATTTTCTTAAGGGCTGCTTCAAGAAGCTTTTCATCAAACTCAACTGGACGTCCGGTTCGATCTTCACCTTCAAGGGTGAAATCTCCACCTCTGAATTTTGCAAACCATCTTCTGCAAGTTCTTTCATTCACACATTCCTCTCCATAAACTGAGTGAATGTTTCTCGCCGCTTCGGCTGCTGAGTTTCCTTTCTTGAACTCATAAATCATTATGTGCCTCAAATGATTCTTGGGTACTTCCATGTTAGCAGGGTTTTAAGCAAACAAAATTTTATTTTATTGTTCTCTGAAATAAGATTTGATCAGTTTAAATGCATCTAAACATAAAAATAATTTTCAGCTCCATTAGACATTATAAAATACTCTTTAAATTTTGTTAATTTTAACAAAAGTTAAAATTCGGACAGAACTTACGGGATGACCTGATATATTGATGGTAAATTTTTAAAAAATATCATCTGGTATGCAAAATGTTTATTTTTTACACTTTCTAAAATGCCTATATAACTATTTATAAGACTGTCTCCAAACAACAGCAAATATCTTTACCCCATAAAAAGAGATTATAAGATCGAAACCCGACAAATTACTATTTATATTAAATAATTTATTAGATATATATTGCCTGTTTACCTATTTACAAAAATCATTTACAATTTGCTTGATATCTGACATTTAAATATCCGAAAAAGTCATCATGCAGTGTTTATTCCTACATCTAAAATGCCTATATCTATAAAGACTGTCTCCAAAGAATTTTTTCCCCATAAATATATATATATATATATATATATATATATATATATATATATATATAATATATATATATATGTTCCAGAAGTCTTGTGCACATTTCATGTCCTCATATCCGATGAACTATGAATGGTAGTAAGATGAAACTGGTACTATTTTCAAGCTAAATTCATTAAGTTTTTTTGTAATGCTAATGATGTTTTCATATTATTTCAAATCCAGTACAGGCGTTCACTCATCCAAGACGTTACGTTTCCTTGAATTTGCAAAAACTGAATCATGGACACTTGTTCAACGCGTATTTCGCACAAAATTCCGAAAAGAGGCACCAGAAAGGAAGTCCATATTGAGATGGCATGGCAAATACATGAAGAATGGATGTTTGTGCCGAGCCAAGAGAACGGGACGCCCCTCAACTTCAGATGATACGGTTGAGCGAGTTCGAACTGCCTTCGAGTGGAGCCACCGTAAATCGATCAAAAGACCCAGTAAGGAACTTCAGCTTCCTACAACTGTTTGGAATGTCTTAAAAAGACAACTGCACATGACAAATTACAAGCTACAGTTAACCCAACAGTTGCAGGACACTGATAGACCAGCTGGTTGTGACTTTTGCATTGCAATGCAAGAGAACTTGGAAGATGATTTGAGGTGTGCCGTGAGACCAACAGTGCTTACATTGAACATTGCATGTAAAACTTGAGATTAAATTCTTTCAGAATATGTCAGGCGCGTTTTTATATCCTTAATAGTTTTCGAGATATTCAATGTCAAAATGTGCCCAAGACTTCTGGAACACCCTATATATATATATATATATATATATATATATATATATATATATATATATATATATATATATATTTATAGGTGCAGTACGTTTTGGAAAGTGCTCAATATCAGTGATAGAGATAACATTGTCAGTTGTATGGATATGGGCTTGTGACCCTGCGCTTATGACCCTGGGCTTCGTGTCATAACCTCATATCCATACAACTGAGTATATATGTGTGTGTGTGTAAACTCAGTTGTATGGATATGTAGTTATATATATATATATATATATATATATATATATATATATATATATGTGTGTGTGTGTATGTGAAACCCCAGGGTCAAACCTCATATCAAATAACTGGTATATACATATATATATATATATATATATATATATATATATATATATATAGATAGATAGATAGATAGATAGATATAATGTTATATATATATATATATATATATATATATACGTGCATGCATTGTATATATGTTTACTTCTGTTTGTATGGATCTGCATATTTGTATATGTTTTTACATGTATATACCACACACACACAAAACAAACCTATATATATATATATATGATGTATTTTATAATTATGAAAATGAATTACATATAATGAATTTAAGTTTAATAATTTATATTAAAAAGACCTATGTAGGTATATATATATATGTGTGTGTGTGTGTGTGTGTGTGTGTGTGTGTGTGTCTCAGTTGTATGGATATAAGTTATATATATATATATATATATCTGTGTGGGGGGGTGAACCCCAAGGTCATATCCATACAATAACAGTCCGAATAATGTTAATATTGCAAGTAATCATGATGCCTCATCTCAGCGACGCTTATCAGTAAAAGAAGGCCGGAGCGTACAACGGCCGAAACGTTGTGAATATGGCAATGAAGATGAGGATAACAGTCCGAACAATGTAAATAATCCAAGTAAAGTGATTAGAACCTAAACTAATACTGTGTTGTCAATTGAAGCAAATCATTAACTCTTCCAGAAAAACACTGCTTGGTGTAAATTCTGCTTCTTTTTCAAGATCCGATTCCTTCTTTTCTGTCTCATGGCAAATACAATTGATATGACATTTTTAAAGAAGATTATCAGTGATAAATTTCGATCGAACCCTTTATTTCGTCCACTCAAGAACACATGGTACAGTAGACAAAGACGTTGGTTAGATCCAGTGACTAGACCTAAACAGTTGTAAGTTCAATACCAGGCCACGTCAGTGGTGAACTAAAAACGTTTAAAAGAGTTGATTTAAAGGGAAATAACTGAGACATCCGGAAGTGGCGTTAAATACATTAGAAGCAAACCCATCTAAAAATACTCTCTACTATTTTATGTTTTATTAGTTTGCTACAATAAATTTCTCTTAATTATATATATTTAATTCAATATTGATAATCCTTTAGCAAAAATTTATAAATATTAATAAATATAAACAGATATAAATATTAATAAATATAAACAAATCAGTGTGTTATACGGGGTGTCCCAAAAATTGACATCATTTTAAAAGCAATTATTCTGAAAACTACTAAGTCTAGCTCAAAGAAATTGAAAAGTTTGGGTGTTGAAAATTATAAGTTTATTATGGGACTGATTTTCACAAGTGTTCAATATGTGCACCGCCTGTGACACGGCACACGTCAAGTCGGTAGGTAAGCACTTGCCAAACACGCTGTAACATGTCTCCGGTAACATTATCCAGTGCAGAAGTAATTCTCTGTTTGAATTCATCAATGCTAGCAGGAAGATGGGGACATAGATCAGTCCCCTCACATATCCCCTTAAAAAGAAATCACACGGAGACAGGTCCAGTGACCGCGGCAGCCATTTCATCAGAAAACTGTCTTCATCTCCACCACGCCCGATACATCTCTCTGACAGATTCTCATTGAAATAAGCACGTACTGTCTTTGAATATAAAATCTTGAACTGTTTTTTATAGATTATGTGAAAATTTGAGGTTATTTCAACAAGAATAGTCAAAATTGGCCTTCGAAATGATGTCAAATTTTTTTATGACACCCTGTATATTTTCGAGTGATGATGTATTTAAACCGCGATTAGTCTTTCATTTGTTTGTAAATATGTCGGTATTTTCCATTTATTATCTACTGCTTCAGTTACTTTCCTCGACTTTGTTTTGCTGGAGATTTTCTGAAACCCAAAATGAAAAATAGTCCTTCAATGTAATTATGCCTTTTTGTTCTCCACCCAGCAAAAGCCTTTACGGATACAACTTCATATAAAAAAAAAACATTCGTATTAAAAGCAGTTCAATAATTCGATTTTCTGTAGATATTATTTCAAATTACATTCATTTGTTTTCATTTTATTATTTCTTTCCAGTTTTATCGTTGAAAAAAGAACATAATTAAACCCGGCCAGCTCCGTTCATTCTTGCAAATAATTCGCTAAAAAAGACCAACAATCAAATCCAGACATCCCCGTTCATCCTTGCAAAAACTTTCGCTAAAATATCAACAATCAATCCGACCAACCCAGTTAACCCTTTGAAAAAATGTAGATAAAAAAGAGATAAAATGAAATCCGGCAAGAACCATTCACACTTGGAAAAGACCAACAATCAAATTCGGTCTGCCACGTTCACCCTTGGAAAACATTTCGCTATAAAAGACCAACAATCAAATCCGTCCAGCCACGTTCACCCTTGGAAAACCTTTCGCTATAAAAGACCAACAATCAAATCCGTCCAGCCACGTTCACCCTTGGAAAACCTTTCGCTATAAAAGACCAACAATCAAATCCGTCCAGCCACGTTCACCCTTGGAAAACCTTTCGCTATAAAAGACCAACAATCAAACCCAGCCAGCCACGTTCACCCTTGTAAAACCTTTCGCTATAATACCAACCAACAATCAAACCCGTCCAGCCACGTTCACCCTTGGAAAACCTTTCGCTATAAAAACCAACAATCAAATCCGTCCAGCCACATTCACCCTTGGAAAACCTTTCGCTATAAAAGACCAACAATCAAATCCGTCCATACACGTTCACCCTTGGAAAACCTTTCGCTATAAAAGACCAACAATCAAGTCCAGCCTGTTCCGTTCATCTTTGGAAAACCTTTCGCCAGGAAAAAAACTGTTTTGCATTTTTTTAACTGTCTCTGTATCTAATATTCCTATACGGACATGTATGAGTAATGGATAAACGTCTCTTAGACTGTGCATGTTCGTATTATTTATGTCTGTATTTGTGAAAGTTCTTTAATGACATACATTTTAAATAGGATTCAATGACTGATCATTACATGTTATGAATAGGATCTAAATAATTTTGCAACAGAAAAAAATTATATTCTTTCCAGTTTTAAAAACTGACTAACTTTCCTGCATGATTTTTATTACTCATGCTACCTACAGAAATTGTAAATATGCATTTTGCAATTTAAAAATAATATATTAATTCGTCTTATAAATTATACATCGATATATTAACTGTGTCTTATCTCTTTATAGATGTATAATCTTGTTAAAAAAAGGATTTTATTTTTTTTTAAAAAGGTTCCCTTTCGTAATCCAAAGACCCATTATTTCACTTTTTTTTAAAATCGTGTCTGCATACGGGAAAGAAAGGCATAAAATTATGAGCGACTAAATAATAATAATAATAATAATAATAGTTATAAACTGTATATTTCAGACAGACTATTAGTTTCATTTTGGACTTTCTTCTTATGCTTGAAAATTATAGACCTCTCACATTTTAGATGAAACATGGATATGAGAATAGTAAGGAAATTTGAGACTGGAGAGATAATAATATATGGACTTTTATTCATATACACAAAATTGTATCCAAACATTGAATGAACCGACTGTACTAACTCTATTGTTACGCTTCCATTTGTGATCAGGTCTTCTGATGCACGTGAAGACTGCTTCGAAGGAGTCACTGACAACTAACAGTTCGTGTCAATGGTAGATTATGATTTTGGGTGCTTTTTCATAATCCATTTGTAAATTCCTTTGCGCAAAGAATTTATGTAAAGACGCCTGCATAAGTGTTTAAATATGAACATTTCTCTGCATAAATGTGCGATCGGTGAAGCTATCCTCATAAGTTGTCAGGAATGTAAAACACGCCAACAAATCAATCGATATGTAAATTCATTCCATAATTATTCAGGTATGCAGATTTTTACGCGTAATTAGTCCATGTGTAAATATAAAGATTCATTGGCATTACTGTTCAAATATTTCACTTCATCCGCGCCATGATTCACATATAGATTCATTGGCTTTGGCGTCCAGATATTTCAATTTATCCACGTCATCATTCATATATATAGATTCATTGGCCGTGGCGTCCAGATATTGCAATTCATCCACGCCATCATTCATATATATAGATTCATTGGCCTTGGCGTCCAGATATTTCAATTCATCCACGTCATCATTCAGATCTATACATTCATTAGCCTTGGCGTCCAGATATTTCACTTCATCCACGCCATCATTCACATCTATTGATTCATTGGCCTTGGCGTTCAGATATTTCACTTCATCCACGACATCATTCACATATATAGATTCATTGGCCTTGGCGTCCAGATATTTCAATTCATCCACGCCATCATTCACATCCTTAGATCATTGGCCTTGGCGTCCAGATATTTCAATTCATCCTCGTCATCATTTACATCTATTTATTCCTTAGTCTTGGCGTCCAGATATTTCACTTCATCCACGCCATCATTCACATCTATTTATTCATTGGCCTTGGCGTCCAGATATTTCAATTCATCCACGCCATCATTCAGATATATAGATTCATTGGCCTTGGCGTCCAGATATTTCAATTCATCCACGCCATCATTCACATCTATTTATTCATTGGCCTTGGCGTCCAGATATTTCAATTCATCCACGCCATCATTCACATCTATTGATTCATTGGCCTTGGCGTCCAGATATTTCAATTCATCCACGCCATCATTCGCATCCTTAGATCATTGGCTTTGGCGTCCAGATATTTCAATTCATCCACGCCATCATTCACATCTATTGATTCATTGGCCTTGGCGTCCAGATATTTCAATTCATCCACGCCATCATTTACATCTATTGATTCATTGGCCTTGGCGTCCAGATATTTCAATTCATCCACGCCATCATTCACATATATAGATTCATTGTCCTTGGCGTCCAGATATTTCAATTCATCCACGCCATCATTCACATCCTTAGATCATTGGCCTTGGCGTCCAGATATTTCAATTCATCCACGCCATCATTCACATATATAGATTCATTGGCCTTGGCGTCCAGATATTTCAATTCAACCTCGTCATCATTTACGTCTATTGATTCATTGGCCTTGGCGTCCAGATATTTCAATTCATCCACGCCATCATTCACATATATAGATTCATTGTCCTTGGCGTCCAGATATTTCACTTCATCCACGCCATCATTTACATCTATTGATTCATTGGCCTTGGCGTCCAGATATTTCAATTCATTCACGTTATCATTCACGTCTATAAAATCATTGGCCTTGGTATTCAGATATTTCAATTTATCCGTATAAATTCACGTATATAGATTCTGTTATGACATGTAAAAGAAGAGCTTTATTTTCTGTCTGCATGCGCGATGATCCAGTAGCTTAATATAATCTTGGTAGATACCTGTCTAGGCTGTATTTCCCCAGTGAGAATGCTTTCACTCCAACTTTTGTCTTCTGTGCCACTCTGTCCGCAATTCCAGTTGCTGAAGGATGGTATTTGAGTGTTTTTATGATCAACATCTAATTCATATTAACCATGTACACAAGCTTTCTTCAGCAATTTCTAGTGCATTATCTGACATCAATGTCTTAGATATTACGTTCCTCAAAAATACTACTCCTGTTTTACAGAACTTGCTTTTACCTCCGAAACTTTAACCATTTCAGGCCAACCTGAATATGAGTCTCCTAGTTTAAGGAATAGACATACATCTTTAATGTATGCCTGATGCATCTGTACTCTTATGCATGTCTCCTTCACTTTTAACACTAGGATGGCCAGCTCCTTTGACACCTTTTATTTAAATTACGCCGTGAAGCAGCCATCTCTAATATATTCAATATTCAAGTCAGGAATAACAAGTCTGAAAAGAAATTCACATATATTAGTATACCTCATACTGAACGAAAGTGATTATATATATATATATATATATATATATATATATATATATATATATATATATATATATATATAAATTATGTGTCTGTGTTTATAGATAGATAGATAAATAGATAGATAGGGGACATAAACACAAGTATTATTGCTTGTGAGAAATTTTTCAATGCATTTACCCTATAAATAGCCTAGGTGTCAAAAACGACACCTCAGCCATTCAAGGTAAAACCTCAAATATCAGCTATTCCACTGAATATTTTTTAAAGAATTAAGTCTGTTAAGCATCTTTGCTAAAATTCACTAATTGTCCATAAGCCTTAGCATCGAACCAAAACTAGTTATTCCAAAGTAATTTGTTGAAAATTTGAAGATGTCGAAAACGACACCTCAGCCATGTTAACTATGAATGAATTTTGGTTTACCTAAAGCTCTTTATGTTTGTACATTTAGGGTATTTTCTGATATAATCCTCCGCGTTTCGCGTATACCCCGGCCACCAGACTTGTAGTTTCAACCTTACTTGTGTTTTCAATAGACCATCATGTATGTCATTTTCTACTGTTCAAATAACATATTTTCTTAAAGATTTCGGTGATACAATAAGATCTCCGCTACATATGACTCCTCTTTCAATTCTTAATCCGTGCCTTGCTTCCTTAAAAGCCTTTCCGCCATTGATCAATTGCTCCATATATTCTGTTCAGTACTCTTTTTAATGTAGGATCCTGTTCGGTTTCAAACTTGAGCTGCCTGGAGGATAACACACCTGTCTCTATCCAGTGCTCACAACTGTCCTTTGTTTCAACAGTCTTGGTATTAACATTCAATCTTGACAACGAGTCTACGTGTGAAATGAAATTTCCTTGAAACCGAATTCCATAAGCTCAATCGCCCACCCCAAATTCTGGACGAAGTGATTTTAGGCAACCTTGTGTTGAAAATAAACTGTTTGTGATCAGACTTTAGTAGAAATTCCCTAACCAATAACAAATTGCGCGCCTTTTCAGTACTCCAGAAAAATTGCCAGCACTTCTTTTTCAAATGTTTGAATAATTCGACTCTACTGCCGTCAACATAATAGGATGTCCCTCGTGTGATAAGATCGCTGCTATGGCACGTTCGCTAGCATCAGTAGTTAGTGTGAGGTCTTTTGTCGGGTCAAATATCTTAACTACTAGCTTGTTTCTAAGTTTTTAAAGGTCACTTTCTGTCTTTCAGTCCACTGAATTTCATTATTCCTCTTTCTCAAGTTCGTAAAAGTTTCAATTATGTCGCTATATCGTGGTATATATTTATTATAAAAGTTAGTCAAACTCGAGAAAGATTGTTTCCCATTTTTTTAATGTACTTATTTCTGCTATTTTGCTGATAATCCTGTCATCTGGCGAGATCCCATTTTTAGATATTTGATATCCTAAGTATTAAAGTTTCTCACAATTAAATTTACTCTTATCTCGATTAATTGTCATGTTTACGTTACTTAATCTGCTCAGATTCGGTTCCTCCTCATTAAAAGCGCCAATACCTATGTCATCTTGATAGACAATGATGTTTTTTACTCTTTCCAGTAATTTCTCAATAGCCTTTTAGAATATGGGGATAGATGTTTTAATTCCAAAGGGCAGTCAAGTCCACCTTAGAATACTTATAGGGGTGTTTATCGCGGAGACTTCTTGAAAAAAGTTGTCAATTTTAATCTGATTATACGAAGATCAATCTTGGCAAAAAATCTCATTCCAGTAAAATAGTGACAGGCCCTTTCAATATTTGGCAATCGGAAGGAGTCCAAACATATCTGATGATTTACACCAACTTTAACCACAAATTCTTAAGTCTCTAATTTTTTGTGCGTATGGACACGATTGGAGAAGCCCAATTGCTTCCTCCCTAGTTCACCCCCAATATTCCTTGTTCAATCATTTCCTAAGTTTTGCAATAACCACGGATAGAAGGTCAACTGGAACTTTACAAGACTGAAAATATACCGGTTGTCTAGTCTCTTTGAGATGTCTATACGTAATACGAAAACCCCAAAAGACCATGATCTTTTATCCACTCTCCAACTATGACACGAATAGAGTTTTAGTCCTGAACACCCCCTCGAAACATCTAAATGTTTTAATGACTGACCCGTCAAATTGCTTCAATTGCAGATTGGTCCTCCTTAATTTCGGTCTTCCCATTTTCTTCCCAAAATTCTTGGCTATCAATCTTACATCACAACCTGTTTCCACTTGAATTGCTACAGGTGCTACATTTATTTGTACCCTTTCGCTGTTATTATCTTACGCTTTTACTTCATAAATTTCTCGTTGAAGGATCTATATTCTCCATTTCTACTGATTTTTTTTTATTTGCATAATGACTGGGAATAGTTTGTCTTCTTGGCAATCGCTTTCAGATATTTTAATTCGTCCGCGTAATCATTCACATATAAAGATTAAATGGCACTAGCGTTCATTACTCTAGACAATTGCCAGCAATTCTTTTTCAATGCACTTTCTAATGGTTTCATCCCGATTTTGTCTGATTTCAAGAAACTTCGTCCTCTCAGCTATGACCAGTTTCTTTTTTTGGGACGATGTTTTTTTTTTTTGTACGATGTTTACAATTTCTTCAAATGTGAAGTCTTCTAACATCTTCGGAGATCTTTTTATGGCCACACAATGATGCTAGAAATAAATCCATTACTTCATTTATCCCGCCTCTATTTTTGCTGTAAACCAATTTCTTGACTCTCGCCAACGCCGCGAAATATCTCATCCAAGTCTCAACATACTCAGGATCCCCTAACAAAGTTATATATCCTGTCGTCGACGCCATGTTGTTGTATCGTGTAAAGTTCCAACAAGTACGCAATGTAGTAAAGGTAAGATATCTCGTTATTTATTGCGTAAAATTACACAATAATGGCACAAGGCCGAAATGGGGAGGGTTTGAGGTTGGTCGTCACTATCTTATACCTAGCTAATCTCATTCACAACCCATTCACTCATTACAATTTGCCCATTCACCACAAAACTCGTCCGTCACCAATCAATCCTCTATACACCATAATACCGCATCCTCTCAAGAGGGTCCTACAAAACGCGCCTCATGCCATAAAAATATAATGATCATATATGTATACTTATAAGTTTATGGATGAATAAAATGAAATGGGTGTGAGATGAACCTAATAAGAAACTAAAACATTAACGTAAAAGAAACTAAACATAACTGAAGTTAGTAGAAAAGGCAAGATATCTCGCTCCAGAGTGTAGAAACCTTCCTACTTATATAGAATCTAATTTGCATATACCAGAAATTCATTAGAATTAGCGTTCAGATATTTTAATTAATCTGTCTCATCATTTAGATATATATATAGATTTAATGGCATTAGCTTTCAGATATTTTAGCGCTAAAGTTTCCCTGAAGTTTGTTAATGGTAATCCCTAATCTCAGGGTATGTATTTACTGATTGCTAGCTTGACCGTTTCTAACTTTTTGTCTAATTATAAGCTGAAAAACCTATCATCACCATTGTGAAGGAATTAAAACAAAACTGAATTACTATCCAGAGTTTGAAACCACTATACAACCACGTTAGCTATGAATCCATGTTGATACTGTTATACTGGAACATACCTATTCTATTGTTAATAGACTCTCCCACATATAATAAGTAGTAGTAGTAGTAGCAGTCGCGGAGTGGCTCAGGGAGTTGGTGAGTCAGTCGATGTTGGACATTAAAGTATCAGCCACCACAACTAGATTGCTGCGTCATTAACTATTATAACAAGTCCCTAACTTTTTGTACGTCGAAACTTTTTAGGACCGACTTAGTGAAATACAAGCCTCCACTGTGAAAACTACTCTATAACAGATGCATAGCATTATTCACACAGGGGTAAATAGAGGCTACCCTAAAATTACGCAAAATTCGTCTCTATTTGAATGTTTGGCGTTTGTATCTATCTGTGCGTGTGTATGTCTATTGGTGGGTCGAATGAAACATTTTCATCACATGTGTACTGCGCACTACAGAAAATGAAAGCTCGTTCCCTTGAATTTATAACTTTTCTCTGCAGAAATATTGAAAACGATTTCGTTTTTATATTATCTTAAGAATCTTTATTAGACCTTGATCACAAATCACGGGACTCGAATGAATTTGTGTGTGTGTGTGTGTGTGTGTGTGTGTGTGTGTGTGTGTGTTCACCGTTGAAATTAAGCTAAACTCTTCTTGACAAACTCAAAACAAAATGTTAATTTTGACATCAGGCAAATTAAATATATTTTTTTAAATGGTTGCTTTTCATTTGGAACCACTTTGTAATTCGGCATTCGATTCAAGGATGTTGTGTATCAGGCTATGTACTGATGTCTTTTAGTTTTTAGTTTTTTTCAGCCAAGAAAAAAATTCTTTCGAAAAAAAACGACAAAATGTTTATTTGAACGCTCCAAACTAGATCATTTTCATTTCCCACGTCTCGACATATTAATTATGTTTGAAACAAAAATTAATGACAAATTAAGAACTTCTGAAATGTACTTCATCAGAAATTCCCTTAGGTACAGCAAAAGGTCTGTCGATTTGAAAAGATATATTGAACGACGTGAAACGAACTGAGTTCAAGATATATCCTTTGGGTACCCAGGATTCATTTCTACATGCATCAAGACAATAAAGACGTTTTGAGAAGATACTTTTTTAGTCCCAGAAAGCAACAGTGAATAAATAACCCATAATGCCCTCGAAACGAAAGAACCTGTGAGTAACTACGTAATTTACCGCGATCGAACCACCGTCCAATATACTTTCATGTCAGAAATGAAAATCCAGACTGGTAGAAATCAAAATACACCAAAATAGTTTCCACTTTCGAAAGAAGCAAAACACTTCCTTTCTTTCTCAGCTTCTGCCATGGCCACGTGACATATTTCCTAAAGCAGTCAGATCGACTGAAACTTTTTCAAACGGAATTTCTTTCTTTCTTTCTTCCCGATTTTATTTTGGTACTGACAGAAAATACCGCAAAATAAAACGGGCGTTTCTCTCTACGAATTGGCAGAGCAAGCGAGAGAGCAACCCACAATAGACTAACGATTAAATTCTACTCGGAGCAATGAAATGCACTCGAATGATTATTTAGTGACTATACGGCTATAATCAGTAACTTCTTGATTGGCCAAATAACAATGTATTCCAAAACGAACGGGTGGGAGGGTGTAAATAGACCAAAGTATAGCCAGCAATTGATTGATACGTTTTACTGCTTTTTGAAAATGTGGAGCAGAGTATTCATTTTCTTTCGTATATTTTGTTTTTATTTCGTGTCTGCATTAGCGATAAATAGCAAATAATTATTTAGTTGAGAGACTTGAAGAACGCAATGTCTGTGTTTCAAGTTTAAATATTCACCGAATGTTTGCTCTTTAAAGAATATAGACTTGATCGCTAAAAAAAAACACTATTTATTAGGTAGACAACATGGCGAATGGAATATTTCATTGCTTTACCTCCACAGGAATTTTATTCTTACAATATTTTTTAAATCATGACAGTTCATAAAAAGAAAGAAAATCAAACCAATCGGGTATTTTTCTTCGAATTTCTGGCATTTACCATTGACTGACATTTAGCAGGAGTATTGTGTTTTCATCTTTTTCACTTCCTTTTTTTGAAATCGGCCAAGATTCTCAGCGGCCATCTTCCGGTGTGTATCGTATCTAGTAAACTTTAGTACTTTTGAAAGAAATAGTTTATTCTGCTCAAGAGGGAAGATTACTAAAACAGTGAACTTTTCAGTTCAAGGACTGAAGTTAAAGCACCGACGATCAACACACATTGACAGTGGCAATCAGTGTCTTTGTCGATGAGGCAGAGTTCTCGGAAATCGCCATATTCACGTTTGTTATTTTTAACAAAACCGTCTGACTGATAAACTCTTCAGGGAATGCACCGAAAGATTTGGAAGGATTGAAGTGACAATGGCAAGGTACTAGTCTAACTAATTGGCTGCTGTATACTCTTAAAGGTGTGTGACGTCGTCTCATTATATTAGGTTGCTGTCTGTGGGCTTATGGTTCTAATACCAACTTTCTTGTACAACTTGTGTTTGTCGTAGTAACTCGAAAAGGCTGTTTGGCAATTGCTGGCGCTGTTCGGTTGCTGGCCGTGGCAGTTGCATCGACATGTTCGTTTGACAGCTTTTTGGGGAACCCATATACAAAAGTCTGTATGTCTCTACCTCTGGCTGAAAATTGACAGGGAGAGGGGGTTTCTTTTTGTGGTGTGAAACAGTAAAACACATCTGAACTGACTGCTTTTATTGCCCTTAGTAGGGAAATTTTACGAGGAGCGAGAAAAAAAGATGTGAATAGAAAGACTTAGAATCTCTGACAGTTCTTTGTGTCCTCTAAGACGTGAAATATCGCCTTTTATAAGAAAATTGCTCGCTTTCATTTAATTAGTAATTCTTTAATTATGTTACGTAATTTATGGTCAAATGAAAAAGCCTTCAAGCCGGTTATATCGATTTTGATAAATGAAACCGTTTTCTTCATTTTCTTATATTTCCTTTGTGTGATGACTGATGCCAATATCTCGAACTGGGATTTACACCCTCTTGTTGTAGTCTGATACTTAAGTGTGACCATCAGCTGACTCAATCAAAATACTCAAGACTGTTTTTTTTCTGATACAAATAATAATTGCTTTCAACTCTGTATCACCTACTTGTTTATTTTGTCTCCTATTCAGTATTTTCACGTGTTGGGGAATCGTTTGAAATCCAAGCTATAAGATACTTATATGTCGTATTTTCAGAAATACGATATATTTCTTACAAGTGTGGTTTGTTTGATAGATTTACTTTCTTTCTAGATAAATCAAAATGAATCCATTTTGGATTTCTAACCGTAATCATTAATCTTAAACTTATACACATGCACCCATTATGTTACATGTGTATTTTAATAGCTATCGCAAACCGAATGCACTGGAATATTTCTTATTATGGTTTATGTAAGTCTTTCTTAAGTCGGCTTTTCTATATGGTGCTTATATCTACGCAGTTTACCGAAGAGATTTAATCATGTGATTGAAGTTTTTGTCATTGATTTATTCAGCTATTTCCTGAAATGCCAGTTAATAACGGGGTTAATTTGCAGTTTAGCACCCGCGCTCAGTTCGCATTAAAAATTCCCAGAATACTTACATTTATGTGTAATTGTACATGCTCCATTCGAATCTGGCTTGATAAATTTGATAAAATCAACCGTTTTGGAGTTATCGACAGTAAAAGTTTGGATTCATTCGCTTCGTTGGTGGCAGCCATTACTGGCGTTGTGTGCATACATTCGGTGCGGAAAGTTAAGCGCGGAAGAGAACCTAGATAACGGCCTTGTTTGCTGATTTTACATGTCTCAATTACTGCACAAGAGAACTATATTGCGTGCGCAATAGTCAAGACAAGTAAATATTCCAGTCATAGCTATTCTGCAGCGAATATATGCCAACAACGCCATTAATGACTGCAACGACGCGAATGAATCCAAACTTTTACTGTCGATAACTCCAAAATGGTAGTTTTTATCAAATTTATCAATCCAGATTCAAATGAAGCATGTCCAATTACACATAAATGTAAGTATTCGGGTGATAAACTGTAAATTAAGCATTAATATTATAATTAGTGTTAACTAATGTTAGATTTTGAATTTAGTGTTTTAATATTATCCGATTTGTTCTTTGATGACAGTAAGTTATTATTGTGGGGCTCGCACCTTGTACAGAAGATGGACTCGTCCAAAATATACTTATACTACGGAGAGATAGCGTGACAAAAACGTCAAGACAGGGTGTTCACCCAGAGTTATACGAGAGTCCAGAGAAAGAGAGAGATAATTACGGCTTCACTTACAGAGACTTGCACATATACTTTTCTACTAACCCGCATTCCTGGACTACTAATCTTCATTTCAAACTTTTATTCTTACGTTTAATACACATATTTTTCTATTTCAATTACTGGTGTCGTTTATTTATTTATTCCATCCCCGGAATCCACAACTTGGCGACGAGGACTTCGGACCCACACGGAAGTAAAAAAAATTCTCTCTCGCCAACACAATAATTTGGCGACGAGGATTTGCACTTCTTGGAAAAAAATGTTTGCCGTTTTCCAGTGTCCACAACAACTTGGTGACAAAGTTTTACGGGGATATGCGAGGATTTTGCGTGACTACCGAGATTACGAGGTACTTCCTCAAAATACGGAAAATCGAGTTTTTCGTAAGACTCTATCATGGAGGATTTTAAAAGTATTTTACTAGAACTTGCAAAATACCAAAATGAACAGCAACTACAACTCCAAGAAAGAATAGAGGATAAGTGGCAGAAGCCATTACTACAAACACAGAAGGAAAATGAAGAAAGACAAATGCAACTGCAGGAATTAATATTAAAAGTAGCGGGAAACACACAACAAAAGAATATAAAAAAAGAGGCGACTTTTTCCCAAGACGCAGTTTGGAACATAATAGAAACATTTAAATACTCTCTAGATGATAAAAATTTCGGTGACAATTACAGACGTCATGAGGACATTTTCAACATTGATTGCCAAAATTGGACGGAAGCTAAGAAGCTACGTTTATTACTCAGGAAATTGGGAACAGATGAGTACACAAAATTTGTGGACTATATTCTACCGAAAAAGACAAACGATTTGACGTTTGACGAGGCAGTTACATGCCTTACGGAGCTCTTCAGTCCAAAGACTTCACTTTTTCACAAAAGGTTGAAATGTCTCAACTTCGTAAAAAGCAAAAATGAGGACTACTCCACGTTCGCCGCAATTGTGAACAAACATTGCGATGACTTTAAATTGGCAGAATTGAATCCGGACAATTTTAAGTGTTTTCTTTTCGTACAGGGATTAGTCTCAGCCAAGGAGAGTGAAATGCGAAAAAGAATGCTCTCGAAACTTCAAAACGAGCCTGGATTAACGCTACAAAAATTGTCAGAAGACTGCCAAAAATGATTGAGCATAAAAAGACTCTAAGGATATCGAGGAATCGGGAGTAGCACACATACGTAAGTTGAACAAAAAGTTACGTCTTTTACCCGCCCCCTCCCGAAAGAAAAAAACAAAGATTTTATGATAAAGAAAAAATTACAAGGTATAAGGCGATTAATGACAGAGATCAAAGCAAATATAGGCCCCCACCCATCTGCATGTTACAGATGTGATAGATTACACTGGAATAAAGACTGTCGATTTAAATAGAAGAACTGTTTAGCTTGTGGGAAAATGGGACACAAGGCATCTCAGTGCAGGAGCAAAAAACACACTAGTAGGATAAGAACTACTAGAAGGGACAACGAAGACAAACTAAACACAAGAAAATATGTGGAATTCGAGATTTTAAATAAGAAGGTAAAATTACAGTTAGCCTCAGGTTTGGATCTAACTATAATTAATTTACAAACATGGAGGAAGCTAAATAGACCGACCATGATGCATACACAGAAAATCGCTAAGTCTGTTACAGCGTATCAAATTTGAAGGAGAAGCAATTCTAAACGTAAAATTCCATGGAAAAACGAAAAAATTGAAAATATTTGTAATGAAAGACACAGAAAATTTGGTGAGCACAGACTGGATGCAAAAATTTGACGTATGGGATTTACCTATTAGCTCATTCTGTAAGAAAATAGAATGCGAGCCGTCAGAAGCTACAAAATTAAAAGAAGAAATACACAGTCAATTTCCCGAAGTATTCTCGAGCGGTTTGGGACGATGTAATAAGTTTGCAGCTAAAATTTAACTAAAGGAAAAGTTTCAGCCAGTATTCAAGAAAAAGCGAAACGTGCCTTTCGCAACCATAGAAAAAATTGACAAGGAGTTAGATAGATTGGTACAAACTGGAATCCTTTCACAAATCGAATTCAGTGAATGGGCGGCACCAGTAGTCTACGTAAAGAAAAAATCCGCAGAAACCGGTGTTTGCGCAGATTTCTCGACTGGGTTAAATAAGGCTATCAAGGATTTTCACTACCCATTGCCAAGCCCGAAGGAAATATTTAACAAGCTTAACGGTGGTAAGGTATTTTCTAAGATTGATTTAAGCGAAACTTATCTTCAGATTCCAGTAGAAGAAGAAAGTACAAAAATTCTATGTATCAATACTCACAAAGGACTTTACAAATTTAATAGATTGCCATTTCTAAAATAAATCAAATATCTAGACCATATAATAAATAAAAATGGCAGAAAACCAGATCCAGATAGGGCATCTGCAATAAAAAATATGCTTGGGCCGAATAATGTCGCAGAGTTGCAAAGTTTTCTTGGTCTATCGAACTATTACGGTAAATTCATTGAAAACATGCACAAATTGAGGGCTCCCCCCCCACTCAATGAATTATTGAAAAAAGAGAACAAATGGAACTGGACGGAAGACTGTCAGAAAACGTTTAAGGAGATCATAAAGAAATTAACGTCTGATCTAGCACTGACGCATTTTGATCCCAAAATGGAAATTATCATGGCTAGTGATGCAAGCTCACACGAAGTGGGAGCTTGTATATGACACAAGATGCAGGATTACACAAGGAAACATATAGTTCACGCATCTAGATCGTTGTTACCAGCAGAGAGGAATTGTTCGCAAATTGAAAAAGAAGCGTTAGGAATAATATTCGCCATAACTCGCTTCCACAGATACATATATTGAAGAGAGTTTACTCTTCAAACTGACCATAAACTTCTTACTATATTCGGATCGAAAAAGGACTACCAATTTACACAGCCAACATACTTCTGAGATGGGGAACTATATCATGGAATTATAATAATTATAAACTAGAGTTCTTACCGTCGAAGAAAATTGGGCATGCGGATGGATTATCTAGATTGGTACCTGCGAAATGTGAACCACTGGCAGACTCTGTAATAAGACGAAATGAGTAAAATGCTAAACAATACAGTAAGGGAATTACCAGTGACCTTTTTAGAAATAAGAAGAGAAGCTGAAATGGATGAATTCATACGAAGTACAAAAGAGAAAAATAGAAGAAAAAGAAAGAAATCTTGCGGACTGCTTTTCAATTTGTGATCACGTATTACTTTATAATGAAAGAGTGGCCATACCCAAATCTTTACAAAGACGAATTCTGAACGACTTTCATATTGGACACCCAGGGAAAAATCGTATGAAAGCGTTAATGAGAAGTTACATGTATTGGCCTAATATTTTTCTATTTCTATTACTGGCGTTGTTATTTATTTGTGCCGGATTCCATCCCCGGAATCCACAACAGTTATTCATTCGATAAATATTTGTTATCAGAGCAATATCGAAGACGTAACAATATGAGGGTTTTATACTATCATAAAGGTCGTTGGTCGTTTCAAAACAGCTTTCGTATAACTGATTATTTTAGTTCTTTGTTTTTCGATTCATGATACTCGCGAATCACTAAACCCCCCCCCTAAAAAAACTTTTCAATAAACTACAATTTACAGCCTTTCTATTGATGGAGTTCCCCAACAGTTTAACGACGATAGGTTTGCATTCTCTATGTTGTCTGCATTTTTATTGAGCAATTTTGTTATTAATGTTCATTATAACTATTCATTGGAATTGGCCAACAATATGAATTATTCCTTTCGTCTCATCTACATTCCGATTGACACATACGACAAAATCAGGAAAACATAAAAGTGGTTAATAAAGGCGCTTTTCTTAAGGTTACAGCATATGTTCTCATTATATTCAAATTATTAAAAAAAATGATGTTTTGCATTTTCGATGAGATGAAGAAATGACACGTATTATACTGGGTACCATCGTTCGTTTAAAATGTATAATACATGCAACGGTGAAATTTAGTTAGTTCTCTTCAATAAGACAAATTGAATACCGAAATTGTCTGCTTTGGTTTGCTTTAGTTTGGTTTGATTTGTTTTACAGTATATCAACCACAATGGGTTATTTAATGCTGACAAAATTTTTATTACTGGTAATATTTTTTTCTTTCAAAAATGTATTGCTTTCCAAAAATATATTGCTGGTAATATGTTTTGTTTTTGTTTTTTAAACGTATTGCTGGCAATAATTTTTCTTCAAAAATTTATTGCTGGTAACAATTTTTTACAAAGTATTTCTGGTATTAAAACCTATTTTCTCACGTCACAAGAGGTAATATAAGTAAAACAACAGAGATTTGATAAAAATATTCAGTTTGGTTTGGTTTGTTTTACGGCATATCAACCACAATGGGTTATTTAATGCCGACAAAATTTTTATTACTGGTAATGTTTTTTTGGTTTTTTTTTTGGTTTTTTTTTCAAAAATGCATTGCTGGTAATACTTTTCGTTCTTCAAAAATTGATTGCTGGTAATAAGCTTTTAAAATATATATATATATATATATATTGCTGGTATTAAAACCTATTTTTACACTTTCATAGTGTGTTGACCTCAGTTTGCAGGTCAGTTATTTGCCCATAGCTGGAACCCTAACAGGTGCTACCACTCTGAGTGAATATGGACCTGGGAAAAACAACAATTAAGAGATGGTTCCACGCTCCTCAAAACCTCCTGATCAGAAGCCTTGCTGTCGGATGTAGTTTATCGTCTTACCCAGGACGTGGATGTAATTTATCGCCATATCCAGGACGGCTGAAATAGTTGTTTACCCGTTATATACCTAATAAGGGGAGTGAGATAAAAAAAAAGAGAGAGAGAGAGAGAAAGATGGAAAGAGAGAGAGGCAGGAAAATTAGATTCATACCATTTCCAAGAGTCGTTAATGTTAAACTCACATAAATTGTCGTAACTGCTATTCGAACCTGGTTTGTTAAATCTCTTTCCTCGTTTAACAACATTCCCAATTCTCTGTGTGCAAAAATGTAATTCGTGTTCATGCTATTTAAAACCAATTTTCCTTTATTTTTCTGAATTCTTTTTCTCCGATGTGTGTCGTTTGACAGAATAACCACAACAAAAGGACGCAACAGAACCTTCGATATAATAAATAAAAACATCCGAGCTGAATAATTTGTTCTACTTTATTTTATGTTGAAAGATCTTTAGGTGTTTCTAGGGATACACAACTGTTTCTATGAGGTGTCTTAGTCACACCTTGGCATGATAAAATGTGCTTTTTATTTTCTTGAAATTAACATGAAATTAAAATATTTATAAAGTATCAGCAAATATAATTGTCAAGATAAAGATAGTTTAAATTAAAATCATTAAATATTTTGAAAGATTTTGCTCATCCGACAAAATCAGCAAAACAGGAATGTGGTTAATTAGTAAGATTAAAAACGCAATTTTGAGAAATATTGACTCAAAATTGGTTATCATCAGGCGCTGCTGATTTTCAGATAATACCAATGGACTGATTTCACAGCTAAAAAGAAATAATAACAGGTAGAATAATAGCGTGATTGCTGGGTTGATGAGGCACCATACTAGGAGAAGAATCTAAATACTTTAACGTTCTTTTAAAGTAGGTATTTCCTGTTCTGATAAACAATATCTTTCCGTGCTTTTAGCAATATTTTCTAGTGTTGATTTCTCTTACTTTCATATTAAATGATGTTCATTATTCCGCGTTTTCAGCAAAATAAAGGAACTACTTTTCAGAGAAAACTGTAGCTATTTTCATTCAACATTTTCTTTTCCTTCTTGGGTATATTCATTTTTTTTTTTTTTTTTAATCGAAAAAATTTTTTTTTTGTCTTTTGAACAGAGGTTTATCTCTTGTTTCCTGTTTATGATTTCTGTTTCTGGTTCCTGCTAAAGTCTATTTCAAATCTATACGTCTCCGTCTGAACTTTGAAATTTTATTCACTAATTATTTTTATTCTCAATATGTGTTGAGAAATTTAGACATCACCCCGGTCTTTTGAACAGGACTATATGTTTATCCCTTGTTCTTTGTTTAGGAGCGGATTTCCGGTTCTTTATACAACCTTTTCATTCCCTTTTACTCCCAGTAGCCCCTTGCGTCTTAGTGGCATTGTCACCTTAATTGGAGTGAAATTGTGGTGTGCTGCTCAGATTTGTTTTAAAATTGTTAATGAGGTTGTTAGTGTTGTAGAGTAGTTTTCACAGTGGAGGCTTGTATTTCAATAAGTCGTCCTAAATTAGGTTCGACGTACAAAACGTTAGGAACTTGAAATAAGAGTTAATGACGCAGCAAACTAGTTGTGATGTCCGACATCGACTGTCTCACTCAACACCACTGAGCCCAACTGGCGACCGCTACTACTACTACTACTACTTATTATGTGTGGCAGAGTCTATTAATAATAGAATAGGTACGTTCAGGTATGACTATTAGTGAGGTTGCGTTTTTAGTGAGAGCACATACATTTAAATTTGCAAAAATACAAGGAAAGAAGAACAAGAAATCAAATTACATTCTACAATAAAATATATATTGAAAATCAACGAGTACAACAATTGTGCTTATGTGTTAATAAGGAGAGAGAAAAGTAGCTTCCCTTGTACTGATATCTGATGCAAGATAGAAATAATGTACTTAAGAACTTTCTTGTTGAAATGTTCAGAGTTCAGTGAATAAGATTTGAATTCAAGAATGAAAAGTTTGTACAAAAAGGATAATAGAATTTGGTTTGTGACTTGGCTTGTGACAGACAGTTAACAGTGTAGTGTAATGGTAGTTCTGTGTCTGTGTGTGCGTGAGTAGAAGAATGTAGAAACGCGTGCGTTGATGAGTTCTGTTGGTTTATTGTTCTACTAACTTATTTCTAGAGTACGAACTGTTTAAATACTTTTTGGGTAGGCTCCAGAGAGAAGGGGGAAAAATATCGAAAGGAATATCTAAAATACACGATTGGATAAAAATTGACCAATCACTGATTTTTTTACAAAACCAAGTTAGGCAAAGTCATGGCAGAACATTTTGTGTGGTTACTGCGATAGGTAAATTGTCCTGCAGCATACAGTACTTATTTTCTATTCAATTATAACTGAGTATCTTGTGGGCGTGGTAAATTGGAGTAGTCACTACAAATTGATTAAGAAAAAACGGCTTTTTATTATTAACTCATTGGCATACGCAACCAGAACATGCGTTTCTCGATATCATTGAAGAGTGTAGCCAATAAAATCAGTGACGGTTCCAATAATTGGTGTGTCTCATTCAAAAAGTTTCAAAAGGACAATAAATGACGCCAATTCAGTTTCATTGAATTTAACCATACCAGTTGAAGCGAACAAAAAAAAATCCATTAACAATAAACACTCTTTACTAAACAACTATGAATGTAAATAACTCTAAATGTAAACAACTACTTGGCGTCAGTCAGTGTCAGTTTTTGAATGAACTTGAATTGTGTAATACTTTTAACATTATTCCATCTAATGCTTAAAAAATCTTCAACTATAACAAGTAACACACTAATCCTAATTTTAATATCTGCTTCTCTGATATATTACTTATTTACGTCATTTTAAAAGGATTTTAATATAAGTTGTTTACTCAATTGTTTCTTATCTTCCTCGGTGACATTCCCGATGTCACCAATTCTCATCCCAACGACATATGT
The DNA here is from genome assembly GCA_903632075.3 of Acanthosepion pharaonis. Taxonomy (NCBI): domain Eukaryota; kingdom Metazoa; phylum Mollusca; class Cephalopoda; order Sepiida; family Sepiidae; genus Acanthosepion; species Acanthosepion pharaonis. The sequence continues at coordinate 382,124 of CAHIKZ030001643.1, forward strand.
ATACTGATGACACAATTATTTACTTCTATTTTAGTCCGATTGGTCAAACAACATAAAACTGGTAGCTGCTCTCGAAAATGATCTACAATCAGTTGTTAACTAGAACAAAAGATGACTTGCAAATTTGGTAACGGTATGCTGTACTGCTTGGCATTCGCACCAGAGGCTCCAATACGAACATCTCAAAGTATTTGTGTGTCAATCTGAGGACAGCGCAGAGGATTCAGAAAGAGTTGGATGAGTCTAATGGTGATTATACAGGTGGTTGGAGTGATCACTCTTAGATTCATCTTAACCACAGGGCCTCAGACTCAACACGGAGGCCTACATCAAGGGCCTTGAGGAAACATTGCTACCCTGGATAATGAGAGTCTATGCTGCAGAGACCCTATGTCTGGCAACTGGATTCTGCACCATGTCACACAAGCAGGAGGACCCAGTCATTTCTGTTAGACAAATTCTGCAACCCATCACAACTTTATGTCAGGTCGCCTAACTCCACAAATTCAACCATTTTGATTATTATGTCTCGAATGCAGTTGAATGGGAGACCAACAAAACTCCTTGTAACCCCAAATATGAACTGAAGGCAATCATTTTAACAGGATTTACCAACTTAAACCCGTAGGCCGTCCAGAAGTCGTTTGAATGTCGTGGGTGAAGCAAATGGTGATTTTAAAGAATAAATTTACTGTTTATTATTTCAAGATATTTTTTGTGTAATTTTGGTAAATATATCTGTTAAAATGAGATTGCCAATGTTATTTTCATTTTTGCGTAATTCTGCCGACAATTTATTCAACGCACACTGTATATGATAAAGAAAATGTAGGCGTAATTTTCACTTTTTAAAGAAATGGCGTCTGAACGTACGTTTTTAACGTCCATTTTTCTGGGATTTATTATTACCGCTTTGTTTAATTTTATTCATTACTCGAATTTATATACCATTAAACAATTAATGTAATAATAATAATAATAATAATAATAATAATAATAATAATAATAATAATAAATATCATCTCAAAACGAGATGACCTCAAATCATGTGGACTTGATGGTATGCCTGGAATAGCCCTTAAGAAATATGCTTCAGGATTGGCTCCTGTTTTCTCTAAACTTTATAATAAATGCCTTGCTGATTACTGCTTTCTTACTTGCTGGAAATGTTCTTCTGTCGTTCCTATCTTTAAGATCCGTCCTGGGTATGACGATGAACTACATCTGCGTCCTGGGTAAGACGATAAACTACGTCCAGCAGCAAGGCCTCTCTGCTCAGGAGGTTTTGAGGAGCGTGGAACCATCTCTTAATTGCTGGCGTTCCCAGGTCCAACCTGACTGGGGGGTAGTAGCACCTGTTAGGGTCACAGCTTTGGGCAAATAGTTAACACCCAGACTTGTGTAAAAATAGGTTTTAATACCAGAAATACTGTATAATAAAAAAAATTAATACCAGCAATAGTTTTTGAGGGAAAAATTATTATCAGCAATAGTTTAAAAAAAATACCAGGAATACAAACAGCTATATATTCTTTGGAAAAATGTGACCATCTATAGATTTTCTCAAGGAAAAATATTCCCAGAAATAGATTTTAGAAGAAAAACGTTACCAGCGATAAAAATTTTGTCGGCTTTAGATAACCCATTGAGGTTGATATGCCGTAAAACAAACCAAACCAAACCAAACCAAACCTATATTTAAGAAGTCCGTTGAATCATGTCATCCGTCTACCTATTGAAATGTATTAGCTTTCCTACGTCTTTTGGAAACGTTCCAGAGGCTCTAATCAAATGAATGGGTTAAGCATCTCACCTTCCAAGGTCTTCTTTCGGATAAACAATATGGCTTTCTCTTCTCAAGATCAACCCTTGATGTGCTAACGGTCATCGTTGAGTTTATCAAGGTTTAGATAAGAATAGTGAAGTTTGAGTGCTTGCTTTGGCTCTTTTTTCTTTTTATGAGCCGTGTCCCTTCAGGACGTAGGCGATCATGGCTCTCCACTTCCCCCCTATCCCTTTTAGCTCTCAATACGTTTTAACCTTTTGCTACTTCCCCCAGGCCCAGTTCTGACATCCACTTGCTTAAACCTGTTAGGTATATCATGCGTTGCTTTCCTTTGTCCCTCTTTTGCTCTATTCGACCTGTGAGTATCAGATTCTCCAAGCACTCCTTTCTCATTACGTGTCCCAGAAATTTCTTCTGCCTCTTCCTGATGTTAAGTATAAGCTTCCTCCTTGTTTGCATCCTCTCCAAAACCTAATCGTTGCTCACATGCTCGCTACATGATATCCTTAGCATCCTTCTGTAGAACCATATCTCCGTTGCCTCGAGTCTCTTCTTCATCTTTAAAGAGACCGTCCAACAATCGCTGCCGTAAAGAAGGTCAGATGTCACGTAACAGCTCAGTATTCTTTTCTTTGTTACCAAAGAAATCCTCCTATCTCGTAATACTCTGCCTAGCTTTTTGGAATGCGTCTTTGGCCATTCCAATGCGTGTTCGGATCTCAGCGTCATTTAAAAAATAACTTGTCTTCCAAGACATTTAAATTTCCGCGGCTGCTTGATTTTGGTGTCCCCGACCACCTCATGCTTTGGATAGCTCAGTCATTTGGTATATTTGTATTCTTCAGAGGTTAAAAGGTTAAGGTACTTCTGGGGGAATGCTTGAACTGATTCAGTTTTTCCTATCTAATCGCGAAATGAAAGTGGTCTTGAACAGCAACTCTTTTAAATCTTTTTGTATTTATTCAGGTATCTCCAAGGGCTCTATCCTTGGACCTATGTGTCGCTTAATTTTTATAAATGATCTTCCTGGTGGCATCAGTCCACAACTCGGTATCTATGCTGATGGCAACCATTTATTCTTGTTTTAAGAGTAAATCTGAGCAGCTTGATAGGGTCAAATTAGCAGATCTCCAAGACTTGTGCTTGTTCATTTTATAGCCTCTAATAAACTGCTCTCCTTTAATCGTCTGGGAGAACACGTTATCCGTTTTCAAGGCTGATGCTAACCTCCAATAAGAGTGATTCATTGTGCTTTGTCAGACTAATATTTTCCGCTGACATGAAGTCAATTGCTAAGTCTACTGCTATAAAAGTTGGTTCCCGTGCTGTGATTGACGATTATTCTCGAAATAATCTTTTTTTACATATTTATAAGTCTACCATTCGTTCCTTGATTTGAATATTGCCGTCACATCGGGTCTGTGGCTCCTGCTATAAATTTAGAGATTCTTGATAAAATCTAAAGAAAAACCTGCCATATAACCGGTCCTGACCTGGCATTCGGGCTTTAGAAATCTTTCTACCGCCGTAACAAATTTTCCCTCTGCTTTTTCTATAAATAATTTCATGGTAATTTTTCTGACGGATTTTCTTCTATGGAACATAGACTTTATGAATTTAAGTGCAGTACTAGACTGTCGACAAGGTGTCATTACTTTACAGATGAAATGGCTAGACGTAACCGTAAGTTCTATGCTAATAGTTCCCTTTATTGCACTTCTCGCTTATGGATCCCTTTTTCGGTTTCTTACTTCGAGCTAACTTTAATCTTCAAAATTTTAAATGCAATCTCAATAGTGGTATTCTATCTTCTTATATATTTTTTTTTTGTTTTATTGTTGTCTCTCTTTAATAGTGTTTTTTTTTTATTCTTATATTCCCTAACCTTACCGGCTCTAGAGAATTGCTTAGGGTGAAATGATTAATGTAATACTACGTGGGGTACGTACAAATCTATTATTAGGAATTATTATAATATTGATTTATTACGAATATTAATGAACTATATTAATATTAATAAATTATATTATCATATTTGCTAATTGATTTATATATTGAAATTGCCATTTTATTTATAAATTGGCACAAAATACGGCCTTCGTTTATTTAAGTTCCAGCATGACAGTTTTAAGGAAGATGAGTTTTTTTTAATCTAGATGTAAGCGTTTCCGTTCTTAACGTTTATATTTAACTAGCAGCATGACCCGGCGTTGCCCGTGCTTGATTCAAAAATCATACGACTCACAGCAATCGTTATCACTTGACTTAAAATATTTTTGCCATTCTTTGCCTTTAAAGGAGTGCCCTTTGCCATGCTGATGTTGCTTTATGCCTTACTTCTTGCCTATCTCACACTGCGAATTTTTTCTAAGCTCTATACTAAACATTAAATCTGTTACGAAAAAAGAACTAAACAAAATGAACACAAAACGATCAGCTTTAAAAAAAGGACTCGTAACTGGAAAAACCGAATGAAAAAAATGTTAACAACAAATACTTTTTCACACCCAACCCAGTTCTGCGGAATCAGAATCAACGTTGAGTTTAAGCAAGTGAATGATTCAATTGGAGTAAAATGCCATGCAAATTTAAATTTTTCCCACTTGTGACGAATGCTGCTATCGATTTTTTTTTGCATGCTAGCATGCATTCGTGTCAGTCAGCTGTTGGCTTCACAATAGAATCTTTCCTGCCTATTCGTGGCAGCCAGCTATTGGCTCTCATATATATATAGCTGAAAATGACCGCAGACTACATGAAAACTGTCGTAGAAGCATGAAAAAAATGGATTATTTCCACTATCGATGGTATTTGGGAAATGCAAAGTCGATCTTGTTCTTCCCGCTAACTTGGAGCATGTGCATGTAAATTTTGGTGCAAATCCGTCGAAAAATGCGGCCGTGCATTCGTTACACACACACACACATCCTGCCTTATAGATAGAGATGCTGAGTGCGACGATGATCTTTATAACCGATTATAACCGATAATATTGACATGCATTAAAAATATACACACACATACACACATACACACACATATATATATATATATATATATATAATTAATACAAATATAAAATTTATCACTTACCTGATTGATGTTTCTTCTTTCAGCATATACAGGGTGTATCAAAAATACATTTACAAACTTTGGAGGCGGCTTCTTCAGACCAAAACAAGGACAAAAGTCCATATAAAAACATGTCCGTAAATACCTCGTTTTTGAGTTATTAATTTTAAAGAATGTTTACCGTAAATGGCGCTGTGTTGCCATGTAGACTAGGTTACATTTGTCATTCATATACATTTTTGGCTAGTTTGCCTTCAACGTTTAAGTGTTCCGCTTAACAATGGCAAAAAATTCATACCGTAAGCAGGCAGATACAATTTTTACATACGGCCGCGCGAATGATATTGGACACGACTGTATTAAATTGCGTTTCCCGACCGAAAGAACCCGGGTCATACAACCTTCGCTGGTGTTTATCATCGCGTTGCTGAGACAGGATCCGTGGCACCACAAACTATGAGTCGAGGCAAACAGAGACCCGCTTGTATGCTTGACTACGAAGAATACATTCTACGTGAACTTTTGGGCATATGTCTATATGAAGACGTATGCAGATATGATGTACGTGAGAAAATCATGGAGAATTGTAGTTTAAAAACAGTAAAATCGACCTTGCTAACCGAAACGCTCCTCTGTGGCGAAATCGGTAAAGCACGTCAGGCTATATGATGGTTCGATTCCTATTGGAGGACGCATAATTTCTATGACAACTTCTTGGACATTCAGGCCGGTAAATGTTATTAATACTGTTTATTATAAACAGAGCATTTAAACAAGAAGTTTAAATAAAAGATTATATGAACACAAAAGAGACATTCTAAAAGAGATCACATTAAACACGTCAGTTGCTCACCGTAACGAGACTGAACACAATTTTGACATAAAAAATACTATTCTAATTAAATAGTGAAATCAATTCATGTTTATGGTGTGGTTTAACGTTTCCTTCCTTTCACGACCTTAATGATTTAACTATATTAATGTTTTCGTGAACTGACTGATCAGTGGCTGCGTATTTTAATTTTGCATGTACCGAGTTGGCATGTTTCTGTGTCCCGACTGATAGTAAAGAGACGAAATGTTTTGGTAACGCCTTAGAAAGGCTGCACTGATCAATAGTCGCGTCATATTCGGGTATTTGAAGTGCCCTGTTAGGCATGAATAAACGTTTCTTCACGTGCTTCCGATTGGCAATCCTGTGGCTACATTAGGCTTTGGGTTTAGCCACCCTCCGGTTGGTTTATATTACCAGAGACGATGGACAGTGATAATTATTTGGGCTTTTTTCTCATTAAAAGTGAAAACTATTTTCTCATGACAGTTACGTATACTTTAAATAATATTTAAATTCTCAGGAGATATTTTTCACCTGTGACGGCAAACATTTGAATTAAAAAAATAACCTGTTCACGTGACCATCGAATACGTTCAAAAATTAAAAGTAACTAATGCATTGTATCTAAAATAGACGTACAAAGTCACCTCATAATTTTAATTATCGATAAAGACTGAAGTCGAAATACATAATAAACAGACATGAAGTGTGGACAGTCCCTTCATAATTTCAACCTCCGACATTGTGAAATGTGTTTGGGATTTCAATAAACTACAACGTGTTGAGAAGTTGTAAAAAGAAATCAATCAATTATAATTTAAATTTGTCACTTGGAAAAAATATTTTGAAATATAATAATCATCCTTCGTGTATTTTATTTAACGAACATGGTTGAACGAATATTTGCAGCTCGAATATATGTTGTATTAAAGAAAAACTGAAACCACCAGTGGAACCAACAGACAACTTGCCAAAACATGAAACTCTTATCCAGATAAAACTTCGAAAAAAAAACAACAATAATGAAAAAAGAAAGAAAAAAAAAGCCTAAGGCAAACTTGCCTAGATTGCTTAGACCGAGTCCCCACCAAAACAGAACAACGTTAAATCCTATGAAAAGATGGCTCTAGTCCTAACCAGAGTTTCATGCTCACCCATCTTCAGACGACTTAAAGCCGCTCAAGTAATCTGAAGATCACTTCAGCATGCAATATATACGCCCTTGTTCAAATTAATTGAAACAAGCCTTTAGTTTTTCATTCAACATACGGTCAGTTTTAGACCCACTGGAGTGACAGGGTGTAATCAATTTCAATTTTTCCTCAGATTAGGTAATTTGCAGTGGTGTGCAGTAATATGAATCTATTTTCGATGTGTATGATGAAATTTGTGATCGCATCCGTGATCGCATCTGATTTTTAAGAAGCCCAGACACTATTGTCGCGACTGTCGATTACTTGTCCTACGGCCATTGCCTGCGATGGACGTTAAACCAAGGAAGCGTACGAAAATTTTAACACTGCACGAACAGAAGCCTTACCAGTGTGCAAACCAAAGTACTATAGACAGACCCGGAAACTCTCCTGATTTAAATCCAATCGAGAATCTGTGGTCAATCTGCAAGGAAGGACTTCGTGGAATGGACATCCGAAATACTAATATGTTCACTGGGTTAAGTTTCATTGGAAAAATACGAAAAAAGTAAATAACGCAATTATTCGTTTTGTTACAATTAATTTGCACAAGTGTGTGTGTGTGTGTTACTGTGCTTTGTTTACTGTAACGAAAACTTAGTGAGTACGGAACTCGCCAGAAACAACGAAGGAACGCCACACATATTTCTGGCGTATTGCAAAAACTATTACAGAAATGTTATATCAGTTTAGGAAAAGTTTTATAAAAAATCATACTTGATATTAAAAGCTCAACTAAATATTTCGGATCTTGCTAAATCTAATGAGGTGGGCGTTTATTGAAGAACACTGATTATATCTTCTTAGCAGGTATTTATCCACTGACCGTTAATCGGGCAACATAATGATTAATACTTAATGCCATTGTGAATTATTTGAAAAGGTGGTGTTCATATTTGCAAGCAATCAGTAAAATCCAAATATATTGTTATCTTTTCATTTACCGCCTTTAACAGAATGCTATACCGCCTCTTCCTTCAGCTAGTCACTCTTTCACTCAACCCCAATCTGCCCAAAGCACGTTTATCCACATATAAGTGGCCAACGATAACGTCGATATCAATCCTTATCTGCAAGGTTGGCAGGTCGAAACTTTGCGCCGTCCCCTGAAGAATAGAACAGTTCGACCGATGGCGGACACACATCAAAAGATTTCATGTCCAGAGTGATCAAGTAATCGATTGCCACCGACATCTGGAAGAGAACCTTATCGTTTCTTGTTGCCCTTTTAAAAGAAAGTTGTCTTGACCGATTCCTCTCACGGTAGAAAGTTGAAGAGAAATAACTTTTAACTTTACAAGCCAACCGCTCGGATCAGATCTTTCATTTGTTAACAGGTCGCTAAGAGCTTCACTGTAAGTACAACATGGCGGAAGTTGATTGTTATCGCCGCAAGACTAACGGAACTTAATGGTTGAAGTTTAAAAGATCTCCGTCTCAGAAGTTCCATTCTCTTCACAATAGCAAATGGCGAGAATCATAATCTTCTTATTCATCATTAAACAATATGAGAACTTCCTATTTTACAAGCACAGTTAAATTTCAATTACTGACACGAACTCTGTCCACACCGGGGTTGATAAGACCGATATCTTCGTCTACCCAAATAGGCTATTTTCCATATGAGGTGATTTTTGGATTTTATTGTTTATTAATAATTTGCTTATTTGCTCCGTAATAATAAATACATTGAGCTCTTTTTGTGGATCAGTTCTAATTTTTATATTACTAGGATTCACCTGGATTATATCAACCTATTTGTTACCTTTGTATATATATATATATATATATATATATATATATATATATATATATATATATATATATATAACAAGAATAGTTTCAGGCAGGGAAGTCGGTAACAGTGAGGTAATAGTCAGGGACAAAATAACAACTACTAGCGTCCGAAAAAGAAGAAGTAAAAGATATAAAAAGCAGGGAAATTATTGCCAGAAAAGACTATTGAAGGTTTGGTTTGGTTTGTTTTACGACATATCAATCGCAATGGGTTATTTAATGCCGACAAGATTTTTATTGCTGCTAATATTTTTGTTTATCTATCAATCTATTTATGTATCTATTGGTTTGGTTTGTTTTGTTTTACGGCATATCAACGACAATGGGTTATTTAATACCGACAACATTTTTATTGCTGGTAATATGTTTTTATCTATCTATCTATCTATCTATCTATCTATTGGTTTGGTTTGGTTTGTTTTACGACATATCAATCGCAATGGGTTATTTAATGCCGACAAGATTTTTATTGCTGCTAATATTTTTGTTTATCTATCAATCTATCTATCTATCTATTGGTTTGGTTTGGTTTGTTTTACGGCATATCAACGACAATGGGTTATTTAATACCGACAACATTTTTATTGCTGGTAATATGTTTTTATCTATCTATCTATCTATTGGTTTGGTTTGGTTTGTTTTACGACATATCAACGACAATGGGTTATTTAATACCGACAATATTTTTATTGCTGGTAATATGTTTTTATCTATCTATCTATCTATCTATCTATCTATTGGTTTGGTTTGGTTTGTTTTACGACATATCAACCACAACGGGTTATTTAATACCGACAAGATTTTTATTGCTGCTAATATTTTTTTATTTATCTATCTATCTATTGGTTTGGTTTGGTTTGTTTTACGACATATCAATCGCAATGGGTTATTTAATGCCGACAAGATTTTTATTGCTGCTAATATTTTTGTTTATCTATCAATCTATCTATCTATCTATTGGTTTGGTTTGTTTTGTTTTACGATATATCAACCACAATGGGATATTTAATACCGACAATATTTTTATTGCTGCTAATATTTTTTATCTATCTATCTATCTATCTATCTATCTACATGTCAACCTCAATGGGTTATTTAATACCGACAAGATTTTTATTGCTGGTAATATGTTTTTATCTATCTATCTATCTATTGGTTTGGTTTGGTTTGTTTTACGGCATATCAACGACAATGGGTTATTTAATACCGACAACATTTTTATTGCTGGTAATATGTTTTTATCTATCGATCTATCTATCTATTGGTTTGGTTTGGTTTGTTTTACGACATATCAATCGCAATGGGTTATTTCATGCCGACAAGATTTTTATTGCTGCTAATATTTTTGTTTATCTATCAATCTATCTATCTATCTATTGGTTTGGTTTGGTTTGTTTTACGGCATATCAACGACAATGGGTTATTTAATACCGACAACATTTTTATTGCTGGTAATATGTTTTTATCTATCTATCTATCTATTGGTTTGGTTTGTTTTACGGCATATCAACGACAATGGGTTATTTAATACCGACAACATTTTTATTGCTGGTAATATGTTTTTATCTATCTATCTATCTATCTATTGGTTTGGTTTGGTTTGTTTTACGACATATCAATCGCAATGGGTTATTTAATGCCGACAAGATTTTTATTGTTTAATATTTTTGTTTATCTATCAATCTATCTATCTATCTATTGGTTTGGTTTGTTTTACGGCAAAACAACGACAATGGGTTATTTAATACCGACAACATTTTTATTGCTGGTAATATGTTTTTATCTATCTATCTATCTATTGGTTTGGTTTGGTTTGTTTTACGACATATCAACCACAATGGGTTATTTAATACCGACAAGATTTTTATTGCTGCTAATATTTTTTTATTTATCTATCTATCTATCTATTGGTTTGGTTTGTTTTACGACATATCAATCGCAATGGGTTATTTAATGACGACAAGATTTTTATTGCTGCTAATATTTTTGTTTATCTATCTATCTATTGTTTTGGTTTGTTTTGTTTTACGACATATCAACCACAATGGGATATTTAATACCGACAATATTTTTATTGCTGCTAATATTTTTTATCTATCTATCTACATGTCAACCCCAATGGGTTATTTAATGCCGACAAGATTTTTATTGCTGCTAATATTTTCCTTTAAAAAATTGCTGATAATATTTTTTCTTCAAAAATGTATTGCTGGTAATATTTTTTTATAATGTATTTCTGGTATTAAACCTATTTTTACAGTTTCATGGTGTATTGACCCCAGTTTTTTTTTTGGGGGGGGGGTTAGGTGGTTAACTATTTGCCCATAGTTGGGACCCTAACATGTGCTGCCATCCCGGGTCAGGGTTGACCTGAGAACACCAGAAAATAAGAGGTGGTTCCACGCTACTCAAAACTCCCGATCAGAGGCCTTACTGCTGAACGTAGTTTATCGTCATACCCAGGACGGGACTAGTGAAGGTGAAAATTAACCCTTTCACAACTATGGACACTTATTGTGTCGGACAGAATCCTTAACAGTGAAATCAGATTTTTGTAATAGAATTGAAAATGACTACCGATTGGAAGTAGAAAACCCAACTTCTAACAAAATTCAAATAATGAGGCCAGCGTCAATTTTCTTCATCTTTCGATGACATTGGACAGTTCTTCAGGGCTCATGCACTTCTACGTCACTTTACACGCGTAGAATTCGAGGATCTGAAACTAAACACAGCGTATTTCAAAAGCAAAAAAAAAACTTTGAGTAAATGACGAAAATTGCTTCCTGTTGACAACACAGGCCACACACACGAAATTCAAAATGGAACTCTACGTAGAGCTCGATACTAGAGGTGGTCATCTAAGTAGATTTTAAAAGTACGCATTTAGTGAAAGAGCTAAGTCCGTTAACTCCCATAATCAGTGTCGTTAGCTCTGTGTTACAATCACTCACACATTTGATAATGATGATGATGTTCATGATGATGATGATGATGATGATAACTAAAATGTTCTGGAGTTCTGTAATGTAACCGACGACCCCACCAAGTACAAGAACGCAAATCAATCAATGTAACGATCAACAAGAGAAAAGAATAAATAATTGAAATGTTTCTCACGTCACAAGAGGCAATGTAAGTAAAAGAGTCAAAGAGATTTGAAAAAAATATTCAGTTTGGTTTGGTTTGTTTTACGGCATACCAACGTCAATGGGTTATTTATTTCCGACAAGATTTTTATTGCTACTATTTTTTTCAAAAATGTATTGTTGGTAATAATTTCTTTCTTCAAAAAATCACCGCTGGTAATAACCTTTTACAAAAAAAAAACGTATTGCTGGAATTAGAACCTATTTTTACACCTTCATAGTATTTTAATCCCACTTTGGAGATTAACTATTCGTCCATATCTGGGAACCTAACAGGTGCCACCAGTCCAAGTCAGTGTGGACTTGGAAACACCAGCAATTAAGAGATGGTTACACGCTACTCAAAACCTCCTGATCAGAGGCCTTGCTGTTGGATGTAGTTTATCGTCTTACTCAGGACGCGGATGTAGTTTATCGTCTTACCCAGAACGCGAGTGTAGATCATCGTCTTACCTAGGACGCGGATGTAGATCATCGTCTTACCCAGGACGCGGCTGTAGTTTATCGTCTTACCCAGGACGCGGCTGTAGTTTATCGTCTTACTCAGGACGCGGATGTAGTTTATCGTGTTACCCAGGACGCGGCTGTAGTTTATCGCCTTATTCAGGACGCGGATGTAGTTTATCGTCTTACCCAGGACGCGGCTGTAGTTTATCGCCTTACTCAGGACGCAGATGAAGTTTATCGTCTTAACCAGAACGCGGGTGTGTTTCATCGTCTTACCCAGGACGCGGATGTAGTGAGAGTGTTAAACCCAGGACGGAAAAAATGTTCAGATAATAAGAATAGATCAAATGAACTGAAATATACTAAAACATATGCAAAGACCCTAAAGGTCACCCCGAATCCTGGGAAAGATAGAAATATATTTAACTAATGATTTAAAACTATACAGGTGTTAAAAATGCTTGCCGGATAACGGATTGCTGTCAACTATTGCCTTTAAGTTCTTTCTTTCTGGGAAAATATTCGCTGTTGATAATAACAGAAGTAATATTTACTGTCTTTATTTGTCTTTAACCGAAGGAATGGGAAAGAAATACCACAGATTCTTTAGTACGGTTATAGTTTTCTTTTCAAAAAGATACACTTTCGTGTTTTCTTTGCAAAAAGTACAAACAAGAAATCTTCTACTTATAATGGCGTCAGTTCATGATATCAAAGCCGTAGCAGAGTTGAGATCAAAGCCAAAACAAAGTCAAAATTCTCAAACGAAAATAAATTGTATTCCTGTGACGACATTCACGAAAGAAAATATTTAAGTTCAATTTTTAATCAGAATTTCTTTTTTATAATCGATATATCGATTAAACTATGGCAATCACGAAAGAAACTATACCAGGCAATATTTAATTTCTTAGCCACCGATAAATTCCAAATTTAATTTTGAATAGCCAATTATGCAAAATTTGATAATTCACTTTATTTTGCTTTCGTTTCGGGTTTGGTTTGGTTTAGTTTGGTGTGTTTTGTTTTACGGCATATCAACCTCAATGGATTATTTAATGCAGACGAAATTTTTATTGCTGGTAATTTTCTTTTCAAAAATGTACTGCTGGCAATAATTTTTCTTTAATATTTTATTGCTGGTAATAATTTTTTACAAAAATATATTTCTGGTATTAAAACCTATTTTTACACTTTCATAGTGTTTTGATCTCCATTTATAAGTTAACCATTTACACATAGGTGGGATCCTAACAGGTGCTACCACCCCGGGTCAGGGTGGACCTGGGAACACCATCAATTATAAAGCGGTTCCAGATCAGAGGTCTTGCTGTTGGACGTAGTTTATTGTCTTACCCAAGACATAGATGTAGTTTATCGTCATACCCAGGACGGCTTCGTTTCTGGAAACGTAAAATATAAGTTTCTAGAAAAAAAAACTTTGCACAAGTTGGGGAAGAATTAGTTGATGTGGTTATAATCTTAAGAACTTAATAATAAAGAATTTAATTACCAAAAACGGCATAATAGTCTCCAGAAGGTCTATATTTAGACAAACCAAGAAGTGTCGACGTTTATAGAGCGATCAATCAAATATGTATTTGCTAGATACTTATATTATCTGTTCAGATAAGTGAGGCTTTATTGGAGATACATTTTTCGTTTAGAAGAAAACATCATCCGAAAATCAAGTTGTTTTGTTGAGATTTAAGAGAAACGCTTCACTTGTTGCAGGTAAATCAATCGTAGGCCATCGAAATGGATTCTTTTCCATAGACAGATTTTGATGCAATAGCAGAAATCATTTCTCCAGATAAATTACGGCACAGCAGAAATCTCATTAGACTGTTTTCATTAATCATTTTACTCTTTTGGAAAACAGAGTTCTTTCTAACTTCCCATATGAGAATAATCACCATTAGCGATTCTGTAAACAAAAACAAATTAAATTCAATCATTGTCTTCTGTTTACAAATTCTTTAATAATTAAAAGCATTTCCTTATTTATGTCTTTCTACCTTCTTCATTTTACTCCACTTCATTCTTCGTATTATTATTCTTAATAGCAGTGATACCAGTAGTTGTTTAAATACTGGTTCTGATCATTACTTGTAGTATTCAGTGTTACTGAAATTGTTCTTTTAATCTGAGCGAATAACTCGGAGTTGGATTTTATTGCAGACTTACAATATTTGTTGACTTTATTCATTTTCATGAGATTTTGGCAAAATTATTTTCTGAAGAGCACGGGATCTTTACAGATCCAAGTGTCCATCTCTGGAACAAAAGAACCAAGGGAATTCAGGATATGCAAATCGTTCGAAGCAAAGTCTCAATTCCTGACTTGTTGAAAAACGGCGCTGCTCTGTTCCATTAATGGTTACGATGTTTCCACATTGCATTGGCTCGAGTTATCACGGGAAGTGAATCTCAGTGGAAAACCTGGGAAGAGACAAACAGTTCCAGTGGAGAAGAAAAAGGAATTTTAATTGCTTAGCCAACTCGGTTGACCACTGGTGCGGTGTGTAGGGGCGGGAAATTTGTCGATGAATTGTAATTACTTGTGTTGATCATTCCTCGGCATTTTCTCCTCAACTGGATTTATCTTATTTGACACGCTGAAATCGAGATTAGCGGTCAGATATCATTCAACTGGGCCTGTGAATCACACGGGAAATGTTTCTGAATATTCGTGACTAACAACGGGGACAGATGTACAGGTTGTGGGTAGGAAAGAACGTGGGGAGTAATTAATGTGTTTATTTGGACGGCGTTGGAATTGCTCGTTTTTCAACCATCTCTATTTCAGGAACACCTCGCCATGGTGTAATGGTTAGACTGGTTGACAGTTCGGAATTTACATTGCTCGGACAAATGGTTTCATTTTTGTTGCCATATTTATCACAACGTTTCGACCGCTTTACGATCCGGCCTCCTTCAGGTGGCTGGAATGTCGAACTGAACCCTTTATTTTGTTCGCTGGGGTAGACTGTTCTAGTTCCACGTGCCATGTCTAATGGATGTCAGTTATCTCTTATTAATTCACCTCTCCACTGCGTTAACCAGGTATTGAACTTACACTGTCACTGGATTTGACCAACGCCTTTATCCATTGTACCGAAACGTTGTGATCAATATGGCGACAAATATGAGGACAATAGTCCGAATAATGTAAATAGTGTACATAATACCTCATCTCAAAAATATAGACTGGTTAAGAGTTATTAGCAAGGAATAACTTCGATCTGCACTGATTGCGCCACACTTGTGGCCTTGTGCCAAACTATGCTAATCAGGACTGTCTCTGAGTCAGATTTCTTTAGAAATCAAAGGGAAAATATCGGTTCAATAAGGAAAATATCTTTCTTTTCATGATTCTTTAATAAACATTCAATATTCAAAATTGTTTAGATGTTAGAGACGAGTAAAAACAAAAAACAAAGTGTCACCTACACGAATGCAGGCGAACATATGCATATGACGCTGAAGGAATGAGTGCAAATTCTACCCACCGACGCATGGTTTTTTGTTTTCTCTCGGAAAGCAGTCTTAGATTTGACGATAAACTACATCGGACAGCTAGACCTTTCGTCGGGAGAATTGAGGTTTTGAAAAGCGTGGAAACACCTCATAATTGCGGCTGTTCCCAGGTCGACCCTAATGTTAGGACTGGTAGCACCTGTTAAGATCCCAGTCATGGGCAAAAAGTGAACCCAAAAGCAAAAACAAAACAGTATAAACGTATAAAAATACATTTTTATAGTAAAAATAGCAACAATAGATTTTTATATAAAAAGAAAATGACCACCAACGCATTTTCTCTGTAGTTGACGACATACAAATGCATTTAAAATATTTAGATTTCGGGATTAAATAACCCATAGAGGTTGATATTGTTATGATCTTCCTTAAACCAGATCTTCTGATTCATGTTACACAAATTTCCACCACTGGCCGGATGTGAATGCTCCGAAAACCAAGACTGAACTAAAAATTCAGTCAACTGCGCATCGGCTTCGCACATAGCTTCCGTTTTACTTACGCACTCAAAGAAAAATGCAATCCAGAATGTCCACACAATAGCACCCACTCCCGCTTACAGAAGCAAAATAAAAATTGGAACCGATCTGAGCCTAAGAAAAGACATAAAAGCCTATCAAAGGGGCATCTTCAGCAGTTTGATGGCAAAACAGCCAGGATTGACAAAGCGACTTCCGATTTCTAAAGACAACTCACCAAAACGACAGTAATTCACAACTCACCCTCCCTTTTCTACTGTCCGCCTCTGCGGACAACTTTTACGATTCTCCTTATCTCTTTCTTTCAACGATAGACATTTACACCAATTCACCGTTTGTTGTATTTTTACGTTAATACAATTGTTTTGTCGTTTCATCTTTGTTCTGCTACCATACGCTTAACATAACAATATGCCGCTAAACAAAATCAACCAACTCTCGGAAAGTCATTTTTTCTAACTGCTGCATTTTGACAGTTTTGGAAATAAGAATGTTTATAGAAAAAAAAAGAAGAGAAATTGGAGATGCTGCGCAATTATCTTCATTCTATCGCAATTCTTCACTGAAACACGCATCCTTTGATTGAGAGGATAATCAAAAAATAAAGACAAAAAGAAAAGAATTCACACGGGTAATATTGTAATGGAATAAATTTTGAAGCAATAAAAAAAGATTTTGACTCATTTCCTGTTTTTCGAAATTCCATAATTACTGAACGCTTAGCCTGGTTAAAAACATACGTTCTTTCATCCCCACCTCGTATAGATCGGTTAATTATATTACTGTAAAAAGAGTTTTCGGGTACCAGCTATTGTCTCTTGTCACCTACTAATTTGTGGTGAGAATTCTCATACAAAGTGGCTGACTGTTGTAACGTTGAGACAGACGAATCTGAATTTCATAAATATCTGCAATGAATATTGCCTACCGTAGAGTGAGGGTTAGTAAATTTGTTTCCTGGGTCATTAACGTTGAATTTAAATCTCGCGAGATAGTCCGTTATTGTCGCCCTGCATAAGGCACCGCAAATAATTACTTATAAAACTATATTCCATACTCTTCCCAAGCCCAAACCTAACCGTTTATTTCATAGTTCTCCCCTTATCGGCCCGATTTTTCTCATTTATTTGCTTCCTCCCTTCTTCCCCGTCTCCCCACTTTCTCTCATTAATGGTCATTCTGTTCAAACAACGAACGCAGCCTTTTTATTGCTTTTATTTCCCAGAATTTTTTTTCTTCCAATTTAAAAAGAAATAAGAAAAGAAAAAAAGACTATATGAAAATAATTATAATCAACGCCCCCTAGTGTCGCATATTATCAGAGAACTGTTCGAACGTTTTGCCATAAAGAATTCATAATTAACGTAAAGACTGAAATTTAACCCTTCCATAAATCAGTTATATTCGTTGCCAATAAATCAGTTCCATCATTCGATCCGACGCTGTCTAACCAAGATTCTTTCGAGAAATTCAAAGCGTCCAATATTTTTCCAGTGTTTCAGAAGGATTCATAGCCCTCAAAGAGTAATATGCTGATATCATTTAGTCATATCCATAGATTTTTTTTTTAATTTTCCTTTTTATTAGTTTACTCGGTTGTCTTCTGTTTTGGTTGATATGGCAAAAGAACCTGTTTTTGGATAGATTCTGAGTTCAAATTAACTATCAGAGAACTAGGTGTCTGAAATCATGCTTTTCTCATCTGTTTTCAGAGCTGAAGTATTTGAAAAAGAAGCTATCAAATAAACATTTCTAAGATAAGCAAGACCTCTTCACTTAGAAAAAAAATACCATTCCTCCTCATGTGGCTTTGTAACAGACGTAAATAAGATTAGTTAACGCCCACATTTCCGATTTTTTACGTTCATATCTTGAGGTGTTATTTTGATTTTGTTTTCTTTTTTTCTTTTTTATTTTGAGTTTGTTTCTTAGAAAACTCAATCCAACATCATCTCAGATAAATCGGCCAGGTACGTCATATGAATGACCCAACCTTCAGAAGTTGAAGGGCTATAGTGTTTCTGGTCGAAGTTTTTTGGGTTTTTTTTAATTCGATCTTGTCAGATCACATAATGAAAGTAGTTTGGAATGGCCACTCTTCCAGATCTCTTTACATTAATACAGCTGTTCCTAGGGCTGTATCTATGGATCTACTTTGTTCCTTCAACGACCTTGATGTCACCAGTTCCCGGCTCGGTATCTACGCTGATGACACAGCCATTTAACCCTGAGTTTATAATATATCTGATAGGTTCGACAGTGAAATTGATAGCTAATCTCAAAAATGACCTAAAATCTGTTAAGTAGGGCAAGTCCAAAACAAAACTGCTTTTTTTAATCATCTTAGAGACTTGGTGCAGTACTAGATTGGCAACTGGGCCCCATAATTTCATTGTTGCTAGATGTAACCGTAAGTACTAACGTTTTTCTCTCGCACTTCCCGATTGTTAAAATATCTTGTGACTTCTTGCTTTCATGTCAACTGCAATTTTAAATAAAATTTAAATACATCAATCGTCACTTTATGCCTCCTTGAAACCTGTTCTTTTATTGTCCTTTCTTTCACTCGGTAATCCTTTGCTTCTTAACGGCTTTGATCACATTACTTAGGTGGTAATAATTGAAAAGAAACTTCCATGACATTTACTCTAAGGTAGGTAACTCCTCAGTTTCGCTAAAAAAAAATATTTAGCATGAAAAAAAACTTGATGAAAAGATTTGATCGTCAAAATGTTTCTTATTAAGAGAAAAAAAAACAAAGTATTCTTGATTATTCTATTCATTTTTTTCCATCATTTTTAAAACATTATAGCTTTTAATTAAAAATCTTCTTTCCCATTACATCTACTAAACAACATAGCAAATCATGGCGTTCTTTGTTTTTTATTTTTTTTTTTTTTATTGTTTCTTTTTTTTCAGTAACAGACATTACTTTGAAAAATCTTGCAAAAATAAAGAAAATTGTCGGATTTTAATAAAACTTTCACAAACTATTCACAAATGGTTGAAATTATTTTAAATGTTTTTTTTTTTTTTAAGTCCTGGTAAAAATTTTTTTTAAATCTATTACCAACCCCATAACTAATTTTATGAAATCTCTAGAAATTCAACGCTGAACATTTTTGTGGTTATATTAGTCAGAAGAGAAGTCTTTAAAGAATTTAAATTATGCTTAAAAAAAAAAAAAATCAAACCACTTGTTACCGAAAATCATCTCTGAATTTTAACATAGAAAACCCAATAAAACAAAAACATTATTTCACGGCTGTCCTTTTCTGCGGTCCTATTTGAACATGAACATCGCAGCAATGAAAGCGGTAAGCGAGAAAGATGAAAAAAAAAGTCCAAAAGAAACGAGAATAACCGACGATTTGTTTTCAGTTGTTTGTATCTGTAAAATAAGAAGCATTTAGGTTTTGGAACTCCAATAAATGTTTTCACATTTATATCCTAAGTTAATTTTCTTAGATAATTTTTCGAACTTCTTTACAATTAATCATCCAAAACTGGGGAATATTGGAATCTCATAAAAGCGCGTAAGAAATTTTGAAATTGTTTGACTTTGCGAATGCACCCAGTTTAACAATAAGCTGCAGCGAATATGTAAAGACTCTGAAAAAATACAGACGTCAGCTAAGGTGTTCTTTCTGCAAAATAAATATCTTTATTATTTTTACTTGCTTTAAAACATTTGTTCTTATTTATCTAAATACAGCAGATAAAATTTGCTGCACGTCCCAACAAGCATAACTTAGTTTCGTTAAAAGATTATTTTCAGTTGGAAAAACTATAAAATTTAGTCACAAAAATTGAAGTCCACTCTTTGGACCCGTTTAAATTATAACTACTGAGAATTTGCCTTGTAGATGATTATCAATTTACTATTTTTCCTGACCAGGTCTTTTCAAAATGGAGGACATTGGTAACGCAGTAGAAGCCACCTGTGATTAATATTGTCAGGTGTTAATTTCTTGTCATTGTCTTTCCTTCTTTTTATCAAATATATCAGAAGTTGTAAATGCTAAACAATTCTTTCAGACTGTAACTAAATTCAAATGTTAATTATTTCATGCTTTCTT
>CAHIKZ030001643.1:407500-437500 GCA_903632075.3 Acanthosepion pharaonis
AAAACGGCGAAACTCAAAAGTATGTAAATGAATTTTGATGTTTCTATTAAATTATTAACTTTTTAATTTCCGACAAATATCGACCATTTTATCAGATTGACGTCATTTAAACAAGCGGCGTTTAATTTTCCTGATGCTTAAAAGTAGTTCTTCACTGTTCTGATACCAATTAATTATTTCTATGGATTTTTCTGATTAGTCGTTTTTGCTTACTAATAATTTTGCTCTCGTTATCTGAGTCCACTTAAATTCTTTAATAAGCTCAAGTTTAACTAAAACTATCAGCGAGACAAAAGATTATAAATTTACAGTCGCAACATAAAATGACGTGTCTATATTTATAGATTATAAATTAATTAGTCGCAGTATCGATAAGTACAAAACGGTGCCGATAAGAAAATCACAGAATGAAGTAAAGATAGTGTGTTCTCATATTTTCCTAATTCGTGAGAGCTTGAATGCAACAGTGTTTAAATACCGTCTTTTAGGTTAATTTTCAGTGTAACACCAACGCTCAGTTCACATTAAAATTTCCCGAATACTTACATTTGTGTAATTGTACATGCTTCATTCGAATCTGGCTTGATAAATTTGATAAAATCTACCGTTTTGGAGTTTTTAACAGTAAAATTTCGGATTCATTCGCGCTGTTGGCGGCAGCTATTACTGTCCTTCTTTGCGGACATTCGCTGCTGAAAGCTAAACGCGGAAGAATGTAGTTAACAGGCTTTTTTTTTTTTACTGATCCTACTTGTCTCAATTACTGCCAAAGCAAACTATTTACGTACACACGCTCAATTTTGCGCTGCGTTCGCAATATTCAAGGTAAGTGAATATTACTGATAGCTATTCTGTAGCGAAAAGCTGAATAGGTTTTTGCTAGGGACCAAAGAAACAAGTCTAGCGTTATCCCCCATGGATTATTGTATCTCAACTCCAAACACACTATTCATCAACTTCTTTGCAAAATTGATCGAAGCAATATTTCTTCAAATCAATCATTTGTTTCTCGAGAAGAGGTCATCCTGCCAATCATACCATATAAACAGCATCGAGATTTTTTTTTCGACTGGGGAAGCTAAGAGGAGGCACAGTGGAGTAATGGATAGCGGCTTGGATTGAGGAATCGGAGAGCAGAGTTCGAATTCCAGTCGAATCCATTACATTCACTTGCGTGCTAACACCCTTGGGAAAGGTGTGAATCTTCTTTCTTCTCCCTCCAGCTATGGGTAAATAGCAGGACAGACTGGGTTCTATAGCCTTGGATGGCAACTGGTCTAGGAGAAGGAAAACTGAATTCAAACCTGCTCTTAGAGGAGGGTGAATGGAGTCTCTCTGAGCCTTGGTTGGCAATCCATTTAGTGATGGTGTCACGATAAAAACACCCTTGATAGCCCTAGCGAAGCATCAAGAATTCAGCTACTTGACAAGATTATGAACTACACCAATCAAAGTATTAGTGAGTTCAATCTCGGCTGAGGCCGCAAGAAGATGAAGTTCTATGCGTTGTTTCAATCAGCCGCTCCTAAAAATAAATTTTCCCTTTTATACTTACCTAGTAAAGTGCGACATATATAACAATTCTGAAAGTGAGGAGGTAAAAAGTAGATTCATAGGTGTGCTTCCAAATGATATATATATATATTGTGTCTGTTAAAGAAAAACAGACCACTTTAACTTTCCATTATAATATTTTTTCACCAGAGCCCCTTTTAAGGGACGCTGGATTATCGGTGGTCTGTTTATTTATATATATATATATATATATATATATATATATATATATATATATATATGTGTGTGTGTGAGATTTTTATATATCAAGAACAATTTTGGAGGAAAGATGTATGACAAAATAAAAAAATTATATTGTGACACCTTTCGTCCCTCAGAACTTATTTTGGACCGGGTTTGTTCATGTTGATGCGACTACACATGCGCACGAACGAGGGACGCTGGGAGTTTTGAATTTAAAAAAAATATTTTTGCGTTTTGGTATATAATCTAGCCAGTTTCATTTAAATTTTGCTTCCATCATCATTTTTATTAAATAGCCCACATTGTGGCAACAAAAGTACGAAGCGAATTTTTTTTCATTTTATCATGTTTCAGAGATATATATATATATATATATATATATATATAAGCACTCTCTCTGATATTGGACACCTTTCCTCTATAAATATAGCAAATTTTAAACACACACACACACACACATATATATATATATATATATATATATATATATATATATATATATATCTATCTATCTTTATCCAATCCAAGAAGGAAATTCGGATTACCAACACACAAACAGAGAATGTCTCATATCGAGAATATTTAACATTGAATATGAGGAAAAATTAATTATTTTTAATAATATATGGAAATCTCCACTTTTACCTGAAGACGGTCGCGAGACCAGAAACGCGTGTGGTAAAATTATGTAAAACAAAGCATAATATTTTTTCTAAATAAATCCACATTACAACCAAAAACGTTAGCGGCACCTCTCTTCTCTTCTTAATATACATACTTTTCTCTCGTTGGAACC
Organism: Acanthosepion pharaonis; assembly: GCA_903632075.3. Lineage (NCBI taxonomy): Eukaryota > Metazoa > Mollusca > Cephalopoda > Sepiida > Sepiidae > Acanthosepion > Acanthosepion pharaonis. The sequence goes on from CAHIKZ030001643.1 coordinate 410,055, forward strand.
ACTACATTATATTTCTTATATATATATATATATATATATATATATATATATATATATGTACTCTCTCTCCGATATTAGGTACTTTTCCTCTATAAACATAACCAATTTTCAACATATGAGATAACTATATATATTTTGATTTATCCACAACAGTATTGGGGAAAATTTATTCATTAAGGTGGGAAAAAAGTTTACTTGTAACACGTTTCGTCCTTCAGGACTCCATCTAGGCTCGATAAATTACTCTAAATCCCTCAAAAACCTCTTCATTGTATGTCCTTGTGTGATCCAGCTAATGCTCGTGAGGTACGGCTAAGGGTCAACAAGCAGCCGTGGTTCTTCCGAGGTTATCCGTATACTTGGATGAGTATCGCCGCGGAACAGAGTGAGTAGCGCCGCTATATATGAGTCTAGTTTGTGTCTTCTTCGTCAGCGACGGCCATGGTACAGTTGCTATGACGTTTGCATTGGATCGAAATGATCCGGGTTCGATCCTCGATTTTTATTGAAAATAGTACTTAGTTTACTATCTCTAGGAAAGTGCTTAACGATTAATGCAAGTAATTTTTGTCCTAATTTGTTCTTTACCATTTGGTTGTATGTGGATGTATACCAAATTATTTTTCTTCTGTTTTTTTTTTTTCTATGCTTTCCATTTTCCTTTTTTATAAAAGTTAGTGGCTACAAAAACCCAGAACTAACATTTAAAGCTTTATTATAGAAATTAATATTTGCTGAATTTATACTTATTCTTTTTTTTTTCGATAGATAAAGGTATATGCTTAATTATAAATGGAGGATGATTTGATTTAGGGTAGGTACCTCCACGAGATCGCTAAAAAAAAGAGTATAGCATGATGAAAAAGACGCCAAACTTGACAAAAACAAAAATTTATCGTCTAAATGTTTATTATTAAGAGGAAAGATCAAAGGACACTTAGGAAAGCCGATGCGGCTTTTAACTAATTTTATAATATTTTAACAACTTAAATGTAAAATCTATTATAATTAAAGAAATAACAAATAACTGTATTAAAAATTCATTTTTCATCGAAAAAAATTTTTTGCTTTCAGAAAATATTGTCCATATTCATAAAAACTAAAAGCAAATAAAAACATTTGAAATTAAATAATATCTTTGTTTTATTGAGTTTTGTATGTTACAATTCAGAGCTGATTTTCAAGTACTGCGGATCCAATTAAAAACAAAAAAAAACATGATTTGCATTCCTCAAAGCCCTGTGCTTTTAATTATTGTAATCACTAAACCCGATGCGATCGAATTTCTAGCGTTTTCATAAAATTAGTTATGGGGGGGGTAATAAATATTTAAAAAAATATTTCTACCATGACTTTAATAAAAAAAAATATATTTATAATTTCGATCATCTGTGAATAGTTCCTGGAAAGTTTCCTTAACATCCGACAATTATTTCTATTTTTGCACGATTTTTCAAATTAATGTGTCATACCAAAAAACGTGCTAAAATTGTCTGTTATTCACTAGTTCCGCTGATACAAATAGAAACAAGGTTTTTTAATCAAAATTTAGAATCCGTAAAAAAGAAGGAAAATTTTTTAAAATAATTAAACAAAACTTTGGTCTTTCCTCTTAATAATAACATAAGCAGTTAGATAATAAAATTTTGATTTCGGCAAGGTTGGCGTCTTTCAACAAGCTATGATTTTTTTTTTTTTTTTTTTTTTTTTTTAGCGATTTCGTGGAGGTACCTAAATTAATGTTAAAGAAACAGTAAAAACCAAGTTGTCAAAATCGACGATAAATCGGTTGATAAAATTCAAAGAATACCATGCAGACATTGTCAAATATAATACTTTAGGATTCTGTGCGTCTAAAATATGTTACTATTCCCTATATTGGATTCGTTTATAAATGAAAATTGAATTTGTACTAAGTTTGCACAATAAAACCTGACGCTCCAAAAAGAAAAAAAACAATAAATAATTCAGTATTTTTAGAAGTTAAACATTTTATAAAATTTCATTAAAACCTAAACGTTTCTTTATAATTATATTATCAGCTAAAACTCATCCAATATATTGCTCAAATATCTCAACGTTTTACTGATATTGATTAGTTAAAACTAATTTGATTGTAAAAGCATTAACTTGCCTTATAAAACCTAATACAATATAGAAAAACAAAAATATACACTTATAATACTTATATGCGATCAAGTGTGTGTATCTACATGTGTGTACATATGCACGTACATAAACAGAACGCTATATTTTCCTATTAATTTATCAAGCGTTTCACAAATCCGAGGAAATTTTTGTATACTCAAAAATAAGGTGACTATGGAGATAAAGAGAGATGTGGAGGAGTTTCTTGTACACACACACACACACACACACTGTACTTTATATATAAGATATGTATAAATTTGTTATTGTATAGGCTACAATGTGGGAAAAATAGGTTATGTAGTGCCAATGGTCTAAATTTCAGGCGTTCAGAACTCTTTCCCCCTTTACCATTCCCCTCCATTTAAAACGATATAAACAGAACTTTGATCTCCCTCCTCTTTTTTCCCTCTTTCCTCCCTCTTTTATATCCCCTCCCTCTCTTTTTCCCCTCCCTATTTCCCTTTTCCCTCCCTCTCTTTCCCCCCTCCCTCCCTCTTTTGTTCCCTCCCTCTTTTCCCCCTCCCTCCTCTCTTTTCTTTCCCCTCTTTCCATCCCCTTTTTTTCCCCTCCCCCCCTTTCCCTTCAATTTTCCCTCCCTCCTCTTTTCCCCCTCCCTCCCTCTCTTTTCCCCCTCCCTCCCTCTCTTTTCCCCCTCCCTCCCTCTCTTTTCCCCCTAACTTCTATTTTTCTGCTTATCTCTATTTCAATATATATTTAACTATATAGTTTTTTATCTCTATTTTTTATATTTAATACATTTTGTTATGTATTTGAATAGCTTGGACAATGTGCCTTTGTGTGTAGCGTTTAATCAATCCAACCTATGTTCTGTTGAAACAATTCAGTTTTTTCTTCTCAAAATCTTGTTTCTTTTCTCCTTCGAATTTTTCAGTAGGAACTGCTTATCATTTTAATCAAAGATTTTTATTCACAGAACTGAAATAAAAACCCCAGAAAACAAACCCCGAAATAAGAGAAAATGGTTGTAAAAAGCAAAAATAAACCGTCACTGAGAATGGTTGTAAAATTGAAATCTCGTCCCACCGAGAAATGTCGAGATTAATGACGTGTCGTCTCTCTGCTGTTTTGTTGGCTCTGAGGGACCTTAAATCAAAATGGCCGACATATTGAAAAAAACAAGTGTTTGGAATTCTCTTTCATTTGCTCACCAAAATTTGATGCTCAAGTTTGTCTCTAGATACTTGCTTCGCAATTCCTCATTCAATCATTCCTGACCGATGGCTCGATGAAATCGTCTACCTTTATTTTTTTATTTTTATTTTTTTTTAATTCTTTCTTAATACTTGTCTACATTTTAGTTACAATTTATTGTTTTTTTTTGGGGGGGGGTTGTTTTTTTAATTTGTGTGTTTATTTGACTAAACTCATTTCTATATCGGCGATTTCCTCAACTATTTACAAAAGCAGGAAGACGACACATAATTTTTTATGCTGTAAAGCAATTTTTATATGCCTGCATAAATGTAAACTTCCTATGAAATTCTAATGTATGATATTGATTACTGAGCTAGTCTCTTAGACTGAGTTTCGTAAAAAGGATCTCGCTTATATATATGTATGTATATAAATAAAAAGAAAGAACAGTAAGATATATAATCCGGTGTTCTTATAGATATTTTTATTTTTACAAAATAGTGCTCAATATAATTTACAGAGCATTAATATTATAAATTAATTGATTTAAAATGTTTTTTTTTTTTTCCGCTACACAGTTCTAACAATGTTTCAAAAATGGAAGCTAAAAGCAACGAATTTAATTTTGTAATTAAAGACATTAGTTCTATTTCTTCCTCAAACGAATTTTGGAGTAACTTTTAAAATTACTGGGTTTTAAAGACACAGCTAAAATCATAATTTTAGCTTCTATTTTTGAAACATGGTTAGAACTGTGTAGCGGAAAAAAACATTTTAAATCAATTAATTTATAATATATATATATATGTGGGGGTGGAGAAAGTGATAGACAAATATCTACATGCACAAGGTTTGTTCATAAGTTAACCAGCAATTTAATATTAATTATACTAACTGGGGTAATACTGCAGTAGTCTCCTTGAAACCTCAGACTAGTCTAACATCCCTTTTCATACTTTCTCGAATCTGTCTTTTCAACATTACCATTGGCTAAGGCACCTCGTTCTGCTTAATCTCATCAGTCGTGTGACATCTTTTAAATAGCCGTTTTATTTTTGGTGTTTGCTTGTGTTGTTTGTTTGTTTTGTTTGTGTTGTTGTTGTTTTAGTTAGCCTATTCTTGAGGTCCAGATTTGGCTTACTGACAGACATGAGTGATAAATTCCTTTGCCAAGACAATTAGCACGAAAACAGGTGTTTTATTATTTTTATATCACTGCATATATGTATGTTCGCTTGGCGTGTGTATGATTGCGTATGAGTATCGGAAAAAATGTATGAGAAAATTCCACCTGTGTCTATATTTCTGAGATGTGGTATTATGTACACTATTTATATTATTTGGAATATTGTCCTTATCTATCTTGTCCTATTTATCAAGATTTCGGCCGTTGTACACTCCGGTCTTTTTCAGGTAGTTGGAATGTCGAACTAAACCCTTTCTTTCACTCGCTGGGGTATTAACAGGAGATAACTGATAACTGACATCCATTAGAAGTGGAACTAGAACAGTCTACCTCAACAAGCGAAATAAAGGGTTCAGTTCGACATTCCAACTACCTGAAGAAGGCCGAAATGTTGTGATAAATATGGCAACAAAGATAAGGATAATAGTTCGAATAATGTAAATATTGTAAAATTCCCCCTTTATTTTACTCTCTCCATTGCAACAAATTCAATTGCTTCAAACTCGAAAATGAGTAAATTATCGATTCGAAATCTCATCGAATTCTGTGATTTTGCTTCATTCTAGGCCAAACATTTTCTTGCCTTCATAGACACCATCTTTTTTTAAATCCTTTTCATCTTTTTTTAATTCTTTATTTCTTTCCATTTTTTCTTTTTTATTTTCATGTAATATTTTTTTGTTTCTCTTTTTTTTTCTTTTTGCTTTCATCAGAAAATTTTCTCTTGAAGTATAGTAAATACGAAAACATCTTTTGCCTGTTTATCATTTTAACAAACCAAAAAGTCCAATGAAAGATTTTTCATATTTGTCAAACATGTCGACGTTGAGCGTGACATTTTCCATTGGTAATCTTTATCAATTGTAAAAAGATCAACTTTTCCGTTTTATTTTCTAATCCAATGTTTTTAAAGCTGCCTTTTAAAAACAACTGCTTAGTGTTTAATAACCAAATATTAAGCTTCAATCAGATATTTACAAATATTTGTATGAGTGATGCATACGTTGCATCAACGTCTTTCAGAAGAGTTATAACGATTACAAATTATGTAATAACGAAAAAAAGTCTTTGACTATTATGTTTTTGTTCTGGTTTTAAATAGTTTATTATTGAATTATAATGGAACGTTCTTCATAGAAATTGCACTTTCTTATTGCACATGAAACTGTATCTTCAAGAGTTTTTAAATTTTATTATTCCATTGTAATATTCTGTCTACTTTTGATAAGTGGAATGTATTTTGAAACCAATTAATAGAAACAGATCTGGAAATGTTAAATGTTTCGCGACGATTATGGACAAAATCACAAACTTAGTAAAATTGAAAACTTCATCGCTGTTTGGGATAATTGTTTGTCGGAGACTTTAATTTGAAACAGCTTTCTTATCAAAACTCTTAATCCGAATTAAAAGCAATTATACACATCCAATCAAGAGTCTTATCAATCAAATCAGTTTCTCTTTTTAATCATCCACTGTTATAAACGAAAAACGGTTGCGACAGATTTTATCTCATTAGCTTCTTGATTCTAGGTTGATTGAAATGTGAAAAATATATAGACAACGTTTATTTCAAGATTTTCGAATAAAAAGTCCCTATTATCAGTCTGTATATATGTGAGCACACATCGCTTACCATAGAGTGCAGACATCAATTTTCAGTTTTTTTTTTTCCTCGTAAGCGATCCGCATTTAACCAAACCATCTCACTTCTTCCTACTGAGGCAGAACATTAAGAGCGGGCTGAAAAATTCATAGGCTGACTATGGGGGAACAAATGCTAGAGCTATGAAATCTTGAATGCATTAATTTAAAGTCTTATTAATAACTGCATTGTTTTTTTGGGGGGTGGGGGTCCAGGTAAATTTACATTTGACTGTTCAAAAACTGCTCATCCTGTTATCAAAAAATTAATCGACAGTGGATATGACGTCATAGTCACTGCACTACTGGTTCTCAGCCATATTTTTTTTTTTTTTTTTTTTTTTTGTTAGAAAACAGATGATAGTCCTATCAAGAGAATAGGGAGAGTGATCAACCAACCATGGACAAGCACAGCAGCCATTGAAAACAAGGACTTGTGGGCTGGAGCACCCTCTTGATGAAGCAAGATCATCAGTTTTCTGAGGCGTCTGGTCTTAATAGTCATTTGTCACTGTATCAGCAAATTGAAATAATACTCTCCATTGATGGTGTGGCCTTTTTTTAAAGATATTTAATAAACACAATCCCTTTACATACAAATAAAACGACTATAAACTTATTTGAAGCAGGTGAGAAGGGGTATTTCCACTACATAGATTGTCTCTTTGTCTCTATCCGAAAGGGATGAACCCAACACTCATCCTGGGTTAGAAAACGTTCCAGGAAACCAGCCGACTCTTCCTGTGATGTGATCAGCCTGATGTGCGTCTGATTAAGTGCCAGAAGACGTGCCAACGACAGAGCAGAAACCTTCGCCATGCCAAGTTTATTGTGTAGCATACTCTCGACTCTCACGTGATATGCTAATAGTATTAGCTGTTTTATGTACTCACCATTCATGTCCATGTAGTGAACACCAAATGTTTTCCTTAGTGATAGCAGTGACAGCACATCCATCCTTGGGTCATCTACATGACTTTCCTTTCCCCTCCTAAATTCAGCTATCCACTTTGGCACTGTTGATAAAACTTAGGTACCTTCACGAGATCGATAAAAAAAGAGCATAGCATGATGAAAAAGTCGCCAAACTTGACGAAAACAAAATTTTATCGTCTAATTGTTTATACTATTAAGAGGAAAGATCAAAGTATTTTTGGAGTACTTTTTACATTTTTTATTCGTTCCTAGCACGACCGAAATTTTCGTTAAAAATCTTGTTTTTTGAGTCAGCAAAATTGACAGATAATCGATTATGGCAACCATTTTTTCCATTTTATAAAAAAAAATGAAAATCTCGGTTTGAAATTCTTTTAAAAATCAATTTACATTTTTTCAAAACTTAAGAAAATAAGAAATTATAATATTTAAAATAACTTGAACCAAGCTTAACTTTGTTTCTGCGCCGAAAAGATGTAATTTGAAAATAAAACAAAGCAGGTTATTTAAACTTTCGCGTCACTTGACAGGTGATGAATGATATATTGACGGATTCCGTGAGGATAATTTGTTCGACGGAGGGGGGAAAGTGAAATTTAGATTTAAATGAGCAAATTACTTACCTCGTTATTTTTAAGGAAAACTTTCAGCACCCTAATTTTTTTTTTTTGTTATCTTTCACCTTTACGTTTACGATGCTTTATGAAAAATATATTATAAAGAAATTAAAGTAAAAATTAAGTGAGATTAAATTTCATAAGGAAGGTATCTCATTAATTTCTAGGTACCATTCTTACGAATTTTTTTTAAATTCCGGTGATACAAAGAGAAGCAAGGATTTTTAAATCAAAATTCAGAATGTTCTAAAAAGGAATTTTTTTTTTTAAATAATTAAAATAAACTTTGATCTTTCCTCTTAATAATAACACAAACATTTAGACGATAAAATTTTGTTTTCGTCGTTTGGCGTCGTTTTCATCATGCTTTTCATCATTTTTTTCATCATTTTTTTTGTTTTTAACGATTTCATGGAGGTACATAATAAAGCTGCAGCATCATCCCCCTCATGTATCAACTGTCAGCAAGGATGTCGTTGGGAGCTAAACCCTTTTACTGCAAGTACTTGATATTATGACGATTCCATATATTGTCCATTTTTTTCAAGAGAAGACGCTACTAGTTTACTTCTGAAGTCTTTGAACAGTCAGATGTCTGCTTACCTGCAAATAAACAATGCAGTTATTAATAAGAGTTGAAATTAATGCATGCAGGATGTCACAGTTCTAGCATCACTCCTTTCTAGTCATTGATGTAGAGACGAAAAGATTAATGCCTAAAATTAAAACACAAATCCCGAGATCGGTTTTATCAAAATATTTTCTTTATATCAGAAAATATCTGGTTGGAAAGAAAGTTCTTATGGCTTCTAAATAAACTTGATTATTTAGAAACCGAGAATAATTTTTCCAAACAGGTAGATTTTATTTTACAGCTGTTTATTTAAAAATTTCTTGAATTAGACACTCAAACATACAAGACATATTCACAAACGGTCACCCATCTGGTACTGACCAGGTTCGACGTTGCTTAACTTCAGTGATCCGATGAAAACTAGTATTTCAACGCGATATGATCGTAAGCTAGTTATGTCTTAATGTGAAGAGTAGAGATTGATTAGGAAAATTGAACTCGCGAATGTTTCAACCTTAATTCTTGTCGTGGCCAAGTTCCTTTTTAGTTTGTCATTCTGACCACCGAAATTGAAAGAGAAAAAAAAAATATACGTTATTCTAGATATCAATTTGATTGCATAATTTAGTATTTCTTGAAAGAAAATGGCACGTGTAAATACGGAAGGGAATGATTTGATGATTATGCAAAATATTTTAGTTTTATTTCATAGAGACGATATTTGCTTGAAGAAACGAACAATCAGCTTCGGATATGTTTGTAAAAAAAAAAAAAAATTGCACGAATGCATTTTATATTTTATCATAAAATAATTGCCAAACGAAAAATAGATCGAATAAAACAAAATGAAATTGTCAGAATTTTACATCTGGACTGATTACGCCAGCTGAATAGCAATTTTAATTCAAATTGGAACACAAGACTTACTATAAAGTGCCAAGTTTTAGGAGAAAAATCAGATAACGAGCGAAACCTTATTCCAACAGGAACAAAGGATTTTTTTTTAATGATGATTATATGAAATTGGGCGAGGGAATAAGGTAAATAACAAAAGGAAGACATGTTTATTTTGGTTGATTACAAACACTGAACAGAATTTGCACTTCTGAGATAATATAAAGTTCTTAAATCAAACGTCACAAAAGTGAATGAACATTACTTGAGCATAGTCCTGGTTTCTAATACAAACAACTTTTTTTTTTATTTAAGCAAAAGTAAATACCCAGTAAAACACGGACCCATGCCTAGCGGTTTTTCATCATCGATTTTATATTTTAATGCGCTACAAAAGGATTATATGTTCAATACTTGAGTAATAACTAACCAACAAGATCGCCTCAAGTATATAAAACAAATAAAATATGGATATATTTGTTTGTCCGATCATCTCCTGGATATATATCTTTCGATTATGAGTGGAGGTGGGGGGTACATTCCACGCCTGTGTGCTTGTAAACATACATGATTACACACATACATATATATATATATATATATATATATATATATATAAAATGCGTGTCGTGGTGGTTAATTCATTGGTTGACTGCAGTAGTCACGTGAAAGTTCCTCCTCCTAATAACCTATATGGTAGCCAGTCTCTAATGGCTGCCCTGTCTGAGACAATGTCTCTTCCAATCAATGATCGACCCTCAAAGCACTCAAGCAAATTAAAATAGTCGATTTTTGTTTACGGCGGCAAACACTTATCCGACAGAGGGCGCTACTTGGTGCTTTTCTGATTCAAATAAATTTCCTTTCAATTTTACTCAATGCCTTCCTTCTTACCATCAGCTCACGACGCAGACGGTGAACACTCCCATGCGTAACATATTAATGCCAAATCTTTTTAGAGTTTGAAAACTTTAACACGCAGTTTTCTTGATTAAATGAGGCTAATCATATTAGCAACTTTTTCTCAGATTTATATTTATTGCTTGTCTCAAATAAGTCGAATTTTATTTCATTTTTTTTCTCCAAACTATTCAAGCAATCATGGAATTTATAACCGCGAAAGTTATCGTAAAAGACACTTCTTGGATGACAAAGGCAGTAACTTTGTCCTTACAACTTCGAAGTGCCAATCTTGACAAATTCAATAAGCAGAAAACAAACGGAAAAAACAATATTCTTGGTTATTTTCTATTTCTTAATCATACTTTCTGCTATTTTTATGGAAGTTAAAAGGAAAATGTCCAAGTGAGGAATACTGAAAGCTTCGAAGAGGAGCTTATATCTACTCAGTTTGCAAAGATATAGATCATTGTATTTTCTTATAAAAAGTGACTACGATTATGACAGGTTTTTTTTTTTTTTTTTTTTTTTTTACGCGTCTTTGACTCCTGGGAATATTGAGTCAATTATCTTACAAATATCCTAATTCCCCATGTATAATACGCATTGTTTTCTAAAAAAATAAACAAAATGGGGTGCGTATTATGCACAACTGCAAAAATAATAAGTTGGCCGATATATGACGCATATTATGGTAGCATGAAAATATGAAAACATTTTTCATACCACAGGTTTTAGTATTACCGTAATTCCCGATGTATAATACGCGTTTTTGTTTAAAAAATAAGCAATCAGTGGTGCGTATTATGCACAGCTACAAAGAATCTTTAAAAATTGTCGTAAAATAAAATAAGAATTATAAAACTAAATTAAAATATTACTCTGTTTAAATTTTTTTTTAAATAAGAGTAGAAAACGCTGGTCGTAATGAAATTGGAGGGGGGTACAATTTATAGGGTTTGATTACAAGGGGTGTTTATTATGCATGAGTAAAAGCATTTTCCCACTTTCAGCACAATTTTAGTGGTGCGTATTATGAATGAAGGCATATTATACATGGGGGAATTATGGTAAATATGTGATTGCTTTTGTTTTCAGAAAATTTATACAAACGCAAAAAAAAAACTCCAGAAAATCGTTTTTCTTTTACAATAAAAGTTCAAACTGAAGCTTAGAATAAACGCTATTCAGAATGAAAACACTGAATACAATTATCATTTTATCAAAACTCCAATTTCAAATGAAAAAAAAAAGTAATAAATTCGTGTACAAAAGCTTAAAATTGTGGATATAAATTACACCGATTAGTTCTCATAGATTTTACACATATAACATTGTACTTCTGGAGGAGCTGTAAATTAATGTTACGCAACTTTACCTTCAAAATCAGCCTTTGAAAGCCCCTATAGGTTAATCGGAATACTAACAACTAGTAACTATAGTTATTATTTCACCTACCAAGCTGGAAACTTAGTGTGTGGAATAAAAAGGAATCGTATGTTTGTTATAAACACAAGAATGATAATGCAGACCCTTACTGTTGTTCAAACACTGATTGATAATGCAGTCCCTTACTGTTGTTCAAACACTGATTGATAATGCAGTCCCTTACTGTTGTTCAAACACTGATTGATAATGCAGTCCCTTACTGTTGTTCAAACACTGATTGATAATGCAGTCCCTACTGTTGTTCAAACACTGATTGATAATGCAGTCCCTTACTGTTGTTCAAACACTGATTGATAATGCAGTCCCTTACTGTTGTTCAAACACTGATTGATAATGCAGTCCCTTACTGTTGTTCAAACACTGATTGATAATGCAGTCCCTTACTGTTGTTCAAACACTGATTGATAATGCAGTCCCTTACTGTTGTTCAAACACTGATTGTTGCAGTCCCACTGTTGTTCAAACACTGATTGATAATGCAGTCCCTTACTGTTGTTCAAACACTGATTGATAATGCAGTCCCTTACTGTTGTTCAAACACTGATTGATAATGCAGTCCCTTACTGTTGTTCAAACACTGATTGATAATGCAGTCCCTTACTGTTGTTCAAACACTGATTGATAATGCAGTCCCTTACTGTTGTTCAAACACTGATTGATAATGCAGTCCCTTACTGTTGTTCAAACACCAGTCCCTTACTGTTGTTCAAACACTGATTGATAATGCAGTCCCTTACTGTTGTTCAAACACTGATTGATAATGCAGTCCCTTATTGTTGTTCAAACACTGATTGATAATGCAGTCCCTTACTGTTGTTCAAACACTGATTGATAATGCAGTCCCTTACTGTTGTTCAAACACTGATTGATAATGCAGTCCCTTACTGTTGTTCAAACACTGATTGATAATGCAGTCCCTTACTGTTGTTCAAACACTGATAACTACCATCGAACGCACTTTTACCACCGTCCCATCAGCCATACTTTATTGGTTTCCTTATCCATTTTAAAAAAATAAATTTATAGATAGTATCGTCCAAACTTATTCCTTTCAAGAAGGCATTAAATATTTGTTGTAAAACTGATGGCAATTATTTTGATGACGACTCAATTGAATTAAACTTAGTGATGATCCCAGTTGTTCCTGTTTTTTGGCATAATAAATAATGAAAAAAAAAACTACAGTTAATAAAAAGGCTAATGTGTGTAAACAAAGAAAATTTGTAACAACTATTTTTGAGAAGGCCTGCAAGAAAGTCATTCTAAACAGAGGTATAATTTGAACCCAGAAATCAATAAACGACCCCGGGGTTTATATTTAGTAAACATAACCTAGTCTGATATAAAAATTAAATTTAGGGTAAGACTGACGAACGCTCGTCAATGCGCCAAAGAGGCCTCAGATCGCACGTGGACAAGTTTGTAAATACCAGTTTCATTCGGTTTCTTCCCGTTAGCAGCGGGGCAGTTTGATACGTCTAGCTTGATATGGAACTCTCTGTAATTGGTCAATATCCGGGTTTTTGTAAGATACCACATGCCAATAAAGTTGGAGGAAAACAAGTCAGAAAGACACGGTTTCTTGTAAAGATGGACTCGTGGACGTTTTTTCGTTAAGTGGCTTTGGTTTTTGAGGTGTTTGTCTGTCTACCTACCGACTTTTACTTTCATTTCCACAACACATTGTTGTTTCCTATTACTTCTCTCCCCGCACCCCCACCGTGGCTTCCTGTCATTCAGCAATGGGTTGCCCCGCGTACGACAATCCGGACTAATATGTGAGCCTCATACAATTGTTTGATAAACAATGGGTTCAACCACGACACTGTCAACTACACACACACACACACACACACACACACACACACACACACACACACACACACACACATCCACACAACTTTGTGGATCCCAACACTGAAGTCATCACGAATCGAGTTGAAGCAATGTGGCAGCGTGACCAGGCCTAAATTTAAGGCCATGAATGACCCTACCAACAGGGAAGGATGGTGAATTCTGAATACCTGGCGGAATTTATGCGGGCTCAAAGGATTGGAGATTCGCCTGTTTTCAATTTCTGGCTTTGAATTGCCACGGAACTTTATCCGTTGTCGAGGGCAAAGCATGGCAGAGGTGGGGTGCAAAAGTGTAATGGCGCCCATTCTTGTAATCTTTCGGGTGGGAAACGCTTACTTTGAAATTCAGTATTCGAAATCCGAAGTTTTCTTGCATTCAAACATCAACCTCTTTCCAAATGTACAACTACGTCAAACAACAGACTCAATACAGACCTTAATTAAAATACCTTTAATATTTATAAAAAGATGTTTTTTTTTATTTATTTTAAAACCGAAGCTAAACCTGGAAAATAAGAAAAGAAAAATGTAATAACTTTGTATCCATTTGGTATCAAAAGCCATTCTCACTTAAAAGAAACGCCGCTTCGTAGGATGCATCAGAAAATTGCAGGTGCTACATTTAAAGATTGATTAACTTTTGTTTACATTTCAGGACAAAATGTTGACTTGAAGTGTATTGTTTTTGTGTGCGTCTTTTAATTAGCTGCGAATAAGACGATTTTAATCAGCTGATCATTAATTCCTAATTTGATTGCAGGTTAAAAAAAATACGTAATAAAAATAAAGGAAACAAAAATGCACACCTAAGGCTGCCAATTTGGGAAAATTTGATTCTACATTAATTTACTTTGAATTTAATTTTTGCAGGATTCATTTGTTGCTTCGTGATATGTTCACTTGCGTTTAGTATGATATAAAGAGGCTATGATAGAGCAATTTTTATATATTATACTACAATAAAGTGTTCTTAAATTTTAATGCATACGTGGATATATCTTCTATTCAATAACTTTTTTTGTTTTTTGTTTTTTTTGTTTTTTGGTTTTTTTTTTTTTTTTTTTTTTTTTTTGTCAGAAGTGAGATCTTTATTACTGAAATGAAGGCAGCCAAAAAATAATTAAATATTAATAACTTTATTCAATGTGTCAAGAAATGCTTGGACTGTATTTTTACGAATATATTTTTTTAGACTTATGAAAATTAAACGACCATAGACGCGAAGCGATTTTAGATAGATACAGAGACGCTGAGCGATTTTAGATAGATACAGAGACGCTGAGCGATTTTAGATAGATACAGAGACGCTGAGCGATTTTAGATAGATACAGAGACGCTGAGCGATTTTAGATAGATACAGAGACGCTGAGCGATTTTAGATAGATACAGAGACGCTGAGCGATTTTAGATAGATCGTATATTAATGCTGTTGTTTGTTCCCCTTGCTTTCCTTCATAATGATTAGCTGCCCCTTTGCCAGTAACTGCAACAACAGCGATCTAAATGTTACAAAATCACTCTCAGTAATATGACAGCTTACCAAAACGCTGAAGAACGTTTGAAACAGAACCTAACAAAAGATATTCTCACATTCTTGAGGCTATGAAGACATGTCAAACCATTCCTCCACTGTGAATTCTGCAGTTAGTTGCAAGATCAAACTAAGTGTGTGTACATTTGCTGTCGAATTGTCACCAGGCGATCATATCCACTACATTGATTCAGACAGTGAATGAATTGCAACTTAAAGGCGAAGAAAACCTTGGCTTTTGACATTTTGCGCTATCAGGCAATCGAAGAGAAAGCTAAAAATAGTCTGAAAGCAAAAGAAATTCGTGGCAAAAATTCTTCATTCGCTAAAAGAATTTTCCACAACAAACGGTAATCTAGACTGCGCATTAATATCAGTCGGGAAATCTCGTAAAAGCTGATTTTTTTTTTTCTTTTAAGAAAGTTATCGCTTTCGTATTTCCTCTCGTGAGAATAGCTTTAATAATATACTTGATTTAGTCGGTCAATTCGAAACATTAAGTCAATTCCTATTTTAATAATATGGGCAGATTTGGCTGGAGACAGCGTATTTGAATTCCTATCACAAATCACAAATGTTTCATTTTTAAATTCTGAAGATTACTTGATAAGAAACAAAGAAATATTTCATGATCTGCATAATTTTCAGATCTATGTTAATTATACGATACTCTTATCTGTGATTTCACTATCTGTCTATATTTCTGAGATGAGATATTACGTACACTATTTACATAATTTGGACGATTGTCCTCAACATTCTCGCCATATTTATTACAACGCTTCGGTCGTTGTACGCTCCGGCCTTTTTCAGGAGGTTCGAATGTCGAACTGAACCCTTTATTTTGCTCACTGGGGTAGACTGTTCTAGTTCCACGTGTCATGTTTAATGGATGTCAGTTATCAGTTATCTCCTGTTAATTCCCCTCTCCAAGTTCTCCACTGCCTTAACCAACGTCTTTATCCACTATACCATGTGTCCTTAAGGAGACATGGCACAGTGGATAAAGGTGTTGGTTAGATCCAGTGGCAGGACCAAGAAAGTGTGAGTTCAATACCCGGTTAAGGCAGTGGAGAACTTGGAGAGGGGAATTAACAGGAAATGACACATCCATTAAACATGGCACGTAGAACTAGAACAGTCTACCCCAGTGAGCGAAATAAAGGGTTAAGTTCGACATTCCAACCACCTGAAGAAGGCCGGAGCGTACAACGGCCGAAACGTTGTAATAAATATGGCAACAAAGAGGACAATAGTCCGAATAATGTAAATACTATGATTTCCCGAAAAAAATAAGATTCTTCCACAAATTAGTTTCACATAGCCGTGATATTTGGTTTTTATTTGGGTGGGGGAGTGAATTTCTTTCGCCTATTTCCAGAAATCTGTGTAAAGTACAATTTTTCTCTATCAGATGAAACTAGTACAATTATTACTACAATGAAATAAAATCTCTGTGGAAAAATATCAAATGTTTTTTGGGTTTCTTGTTTGTTTTTTGGTTTTTTTTTTTGGTTTTTTTGTTTTTTGTTTTTTAATAAGAATGAATGTAATATGACCCATATTTTTACTTTTGAACTTTTATAGGATAAAAAAACCACTAACATTTCAAATTCACTTAAAGTTTAAAAAATATCTCCTATTCCTATACTTAACATTGCCTTTTGAGTTGTGAATATAATACCAAAAACCGGCACGAAAACAGAGGCGGACGCAGATATTCTGAAGAGTCAACGCGCCGTTCGCATCCAGAGTCCGTAATGAGCAGCCCGCACGTGGCAGATTTCTAACCAAGGAGTTAGCCTACGTTCCCCTGGTCATCTCCCAACCGCTTGCTCCTAGAAACGATGCTACCACAACTGTCCTTGGTATAATAGGGGAGATAAGAAAAAGAAAGTGTGCTTCGTTGATGAGGGACGACACGAAATGCAATATAGGTGAACAAAACGCGTGCGAAATTCATTGTTACACGCTAAATTTTGATGAGAAGCTGTTGGAATTTTTGTTTGTAATCGAAGTGGGTAAAATAGCAGGACTTTGTCTCGTTTTGGCTGACAGTGTTGGAAAAGCAAAACTCTCAACTGAAACCCTCCTAAATAATAGGACACACTGGTCACCTTGACCTTAGCAAGACAATCCGTATAAAAGGTCAACTCTCAATAAAACGCTTGTAAATAGGAAACTGTGCTTTTTTACCTTTGGTACAACAACCAGTCTAGAACTCTGAATTCAAATCTAACCTAAAGACACACCCACCGTTAATCCATGATAAATACAATTGTGGTGTATCCCTAAAATCCTAATATTTGACGTACTCACGATCATGAAAATACCTGACGTTATTTTCATTCTGTTGGAGAAGCGAACTGAACTGTCAATTAAAATAAAAATCATGTGAAATATTTTTCTACGTGTCATTCATTTAGATTAGGAAAAGCTGCTCATGTTTGTAGTCCCCCAATGCAATCATTACATCATCCAACAACTAGGCACAATCGAGCATCTAGTGATTGAAACCGTTTATTTCCACATTATAAAAGCAAGCACTGTTCAAAAATTATGTCCATTCTAATTAACAGTTACTGAATTGATATCTGTAATCAATGTCTAGGTTTAACAAAAGAAATAGATGTTTTTTTATTTTAATATATCGCATTAAAACTGAGGTTTTAGTGTTTTTCTTTTATTTTATTAGTTACTCAGTTATTTTTATGTTTTTGTATTATTTTTACTTTTCTAGCTGCTTGCGCAGAGGCACCTTGAGCAGTAAAGAAGCCCTTCCGACCAATATTTTCAATCCTATTATTTCTCTATCAGTTTCATTAAATTATAAATCAATTGAATGTCATTTACGTAGCAATTTGATCATCGTTTTGCATCCAATTAAACAATTAATAAACTTGCAATTATTAAAATTGCAATGATAGATCGATATTCACTGGATAACGAATCTTTGCATTTACTGACATCATCGCGTTTAAGAGCGAACATTTTTAGTGAAGCTCAAACAGGAAATTAGGACTGTTATTGATTTGGTAATCAATTGATTCTCGTAAAATACACTAGTTTTAGAATTAATTCAGTCAAATATGAACTACTGGTCCTGGTTAAAAAAAATAATAAATATTCCGAACAGAATTGACTTCGTTGTGCTAAAGTCTCCCTTTTCATACTTTTTGGAAAAATGAAAATTAAATAATAAATAAATAATAAACATATGGGAAAATAATTTTTTTTATTATTATAACGGAAAAGGAAACAAAAAAGGGTTTCCGGTCACGTGAAAAATTTGCAACCTCACTTCTGGAAAGATCTTTTTCTTGATACTTTTGAATCATTGGATTTTACAGTGGTCCTAAGGAAAGGAGATTGTCACCCTCTCACAACGTCATGTTGACTTGAGGTCGACCACTATCTTACCGCCGAGTTTAGTACACACACGTGCATTAATAAACATTGACCCTCAATTTTCCAACCGCGTTTTTGTTTTATTTATTGTGGTCCAACAACATTACCATCTTCTGATACCGGGTGAAAAAACAAATACCAACCAATTACAAGTTTTTCTATCCTGCCTTTAACAAAACCGAGTATTTATGGAATCCTTTTATAAATCACAACGTTTAAACAGTACTTCAGTTTCTACACGAATAAAGGTATTGATATTTGAGAGTTTGTAGACTGGATTTGTATGTGTTGTAATCTAGGGAAGGTTACTGAATAAAATAATCGCACGAAGGTTGGTAATGAACGATAATACTTAGAACAAGAACACATAAGATTCGCCAGTGGCGCGTAGATATAGTAGCCACCTGCAGGATATCTACCAACCGCCCCACGCGGTCAGATGTGGCACAAGGCCGAATTTAATGTGGGGTATCCGAGCTCCTATGCTCGGCCAAAAATTCCTCGTAGACCCCGTCTAAAACGGAGTCAGATAGCTGTTTCCCGAGACGAGACTCTGCTGTTCGACATGGCCTCATCTGGGGATCCTGTTTGCCCGGAGGCAGTGTTTGACCAGCACAGCTGGAGACGAATTTCCAACTGCAGACCAACATACAGTATTTACTACTGTATTTATGTGAATGGGGACATACCCAATATCATCCGTGGGTATGCTACAACAGTCTGTTCCATGAAGACATTTTTTTAATCCGAATGTTTTCCAAAGTTCTCGATCAAAGAATGGAGGCAAAAATTTTAAATCGATCTCAACGCATCTTTTGATCTTGTCATAAGAATAATTTTGAAAGTGCTTAAAATCCGAATTTATTCGGAAGATAGAAGCCTAAATGGAACGCGAACTCCAAAGTGAAACCTGGAAAGTGACATTTTCTGACATAAAAGAAGAGATGAGTGTGCGAAGACATAGAAAAGGAAAACATTTTGAAAATCTTAACTGGATTTTGCCAAAGGAAATACAGAACACATGAAAGTCTGAAATGCGATTTTCTTTTCTGACAAAATCCAAACAAATGTTTGTCAATACCGGGATCAGCCCAAGCCGAGTAGTCTAAAATTTCTGGAAAATTCCACTCTAAGTGACACATGGTAGCAGAATAAGCAGAAAATCTATATTAAAAAAAAAAAAAAAAAAGTAATGACAAAATGCACAAATGCCTAACAGAAAATATTCCAGCGTCTGCTAGAATCTAGAAACCAAAATTC
Source organism: Acanthosepion pharaonis (assembly GCA_903632075.3). NCBI lineage: Eukaryota > Metazoa > Mollusca > Cephalopoda > Sepiida > Sepiidae > Acanthosepion > Acanthosepion pharaonis. Next base: position 429,616 of record CAHIKZ030001643.1, read on the forward strand.
AAATCTTTACTTGGCTTAGTCAGTTTTTGTTTTTTTGTTTTTTCGTTTTTTCTTTCCGTTCGTGACCTAATCATATTTTAGGTTTTGATTGTAATAAGCTTCCTTGATACCGCCAAAATAATTTCTTTATAAGACATTTTGGAGTGACTTGCAAAAAGAAAATGAACAAAGATTTAAATAACTAAATATGCTATTCGTAAAACGAGGACTCGCTGCCTCAAAGATTTCCATACATTTTAGTAATCGAATAATTACACCCTTGTGCAAATTAATTGAAACAACAGCTTTAGTTTCCTTTCTTTCACCATACGGTCAGTTTTTAGACCCACTGGACTGACAGTGTAATTAATTTCTGTTTTCTCAGATTAGGTCATTTGCAGTGGTGTGCAGTAATATGAATTTATTTTGGGGATGTATGATGAAGTATAACGCTCACTCTTAGTAATATAGAAATTTCTATAACATATGTGAGATAATCTCTATGGATCTCCCCTTTACATATTACATCAGATATATAAAAGCGTGCATTCTAGTAGATGTAGGCGTTTCTGAAACATCCACTCGCCTTTCTGTAATTTCTCTGACATTCCATATTACATCAGGGATAAGTACACCTTTGTGCAAATTAATTGAAACAACCGCTTTAGTTATAGACCCACAGGAGTGACAAGATGTAATCCATTTCTATTTTCTTTTCTCAAATTAGTACATTTGCAGTGGTGTGCAGTAATATGAATCTATTTTCCGGCTGTATAATGAAATTTGTTTGGACTTGAAAAATATTACGTCATCGGTGATTGCATCAAATTTTTATAACGCCCAGACACTATTGTCCCGACTGTCGATTAGTTGTCCTACGTATATTGGACATGGACATTACTCCAAGGAAGCGTAAGAAAATTGTAACGCTGCGCGCACACACACACACGCACACACACACACACACTGGTAAGGCTTGCAAGTGAGCAAATCAAAGTACTATAGATTGACCCGGAAACTCCCCCGATTTAAATCCAATCGAGAATCGGTGGTCAGTCTGTAAAGAAATACTTTGTGGAATGGACATATTGAATCATATTTCATTGAAAAAAAATACGAAAAAAGATTAAACAATAACGAAATTATTCATTTTCTTTCAATTAATTTGCACAAGGGTGTAAGATTAGAAACATTTTCTGTTAATGGTTTCTTTTTCTGTGGAATCGGTTAATCTCTCTGCCTCCATTCAGTTCTTGATGGCTTCTCTTAATGGGTTTCTATTTCACTTTTTTTTTTAACAATTTGCAGTTCACTTTGATTTCTTCTTTGATATTAGACACACAGAAAAGATCTCCAGAAAATAAATTTTTTGACGACTTTTCACTAAGATACCTTGATCATTCTAAATCCAATTTTACGAATAATAAAAAAGCTCTGTTGAGATCTAGGAATAAACTTAAAATGAAATTAAAATGAACTTTAAATCAAATTGCTCATGATATGTGATCGGGAAAGCAACAAAGAATAAAAACCGTTGTCCAGTCACGTGATTAGTGTTTCCTTTACTTTTCTCAGACTTAAGATTATGAAATATTTATTCAAGAAAAATTACTTCTTACAAATGTTTCTTTAAAACACGTGAAGTGGTACGATTTTCTCCCCTAACTGTTATACCTGACTTTTATCTGAACTTTATTAGTCTTAATGAACCGAAAACATTGTCGTCACATCTGAGAAGACGTCCCAGTAAAATAATTTATGGATTAATAATTCTTCTATTTATATTCTATTAGCAATTAACTCTTTGGATATTTGAACAATTATTCTCCAATACAAAATATTCATCAATCTTCCAACTAGGTTGAACTAAAACTAATTCCGTCCTGGATATGACTATAAACTAAATCCGCGTCCTGGGTAAGACGATAAACTACATCCAACAGCAAGGCCTCTGATCAAGAGGTTTTGAGGAGCGTGGAACCACCTCTTAATTGCTGATGTTCCCAGGTCCACTCTGACCCGGGTGGTATTGTGGGGTAGTTAATGGTGTTGGTTAGAAAAGAATCAGAAGGGTTTTTGATCAAGGTTGCGTTTTTACATTAACACTTCACTTTAAATTTATAAAGAAAACACAAGAATGAATGACGAGAGATCAATGAAAATCAACAAGTAAACATGTATTGAAATAAACATATACATATAATTCTGTTAATACAACAATGAAGATTAAATCACACAAAGTGGTTTCCCTTGTATTGTGTGACGAACAAATATATGTTGTAATAATGTCTTTTGTTTAAGTTTGTTGGTAGTTTAAGAATGTTTGAGTCTGAAAGTTAAAATATTTGTGCAGAAGAATGATATAGTTCGAATAATTGACTTGGCTTGTAAACAGGCAGTACACTGTGTTGTGTGAGTGCAGTTTCTGTGTGTGTTTGTGAGTAGAAAATTGAATATACACGTACGTGGTTTAGGTTGTGAAAATGTATAATCTACTGAAGTTATTTCTTTAATTTCTACTTTTTATAGATGTAAGGTGGCTCCCAGAACGAGCGCGGGAAGAATATTGAAAAAAGTGTCATTTAATGTGATTGGCCAAAAATTGCCCAATCGTTGATTTTTTTTTTTTTTTTTTTTTTTTTTTTTTTTTTATAGCTAGTTTGGTGAAGCAAAAACACGAGAAATTTTTATGTGGCTCGTGCGATGCGTAAATTGTCTGTACAAAAGGTATTGTTTATTTTCCGTCCAATTACTGTTGAGTAATTTGTGGGCGTGGTGTACGTAGACGTCCACTACAGTATCACCTGTTAGTGTCCCAGCTATGGTCAAATAGTTAACGCACAGAATACATCCGCGTCCTGGGTACGACGATAAACTACGTCCAACAGCAAGGCCTCTGATAATACGTTTTTGAAAAAATAATGTTGCCAGCTAATTTTTGAAAGAATAGTGTTGCCGGCTATACATTTTTGAAAAAATATTACCTGCTGTACATTTTGAAAAAATAGTATTACCAACTACACTTTTTTGAAAAAATATTACCAGCTATACATTTTTGAGGAAAAAAAATATTAACAGAAATAGATTTTTGACAAAACAAAAGTATTACCAGGAAAAACAAAAGTTGTCGGCATTAAATGACCCATTGAGGTTGATGTGCCGTAAATCAAACTAAAACTAATCCTTGTAAAGGGAATGGATCATAAAATCAAATAATCCTTAACCTTAATCAATGCCAACTGATCAGCCAATAAATAAGTAATCTTGAAAGAAATTTACGAATATTCCTGAACAATTCTTCTACTTAAAAGAAAAACTTTAGGATCGATACCTCATAATAAACATGCAATAGTACTTGCAAGTCACTGATGATGCCCCCAACGACTCACTGCTCTAAGCCACCTGTTTTGATTGTTACCTTTTATTTATTGATCCTCCCTTGATGCTTTTTCTCTTAACTTTTGACCGAGAGACGTATTATTATAAATTTGACTTGTGATGTTTAAATTGATTCCAGTTCGATGTTGAATATCGATCGATTGCATCGATCTTGTACAAGCCGGGAGCTGCCAGTGAAGCAATCTTAGAAATGTCGCACTATAAGGGCGGAGGAAGAGTCGCTTCAATCGTAACTGCATTAGGTTCCTTAAGTCAAAATGCTTTTATTGTTATATTTTAGAAACCAGCAAGGTACTATGGCATTGCCTAACGTAATCGAGTTAAAAGTCAACACTTGAAAACTGTTAAGATTATTTTTTTTTACAATTTTAATAAGTAACATTATTATTTATGGCAATAAAATATTAAATCTTTTGGTTGCTGGTTAAGTTAATATAGCTTGGTATGAATTTTCCATGGATTATTATCAGTCGAAAGTTTTCATTTCTACGAGTTAATATTCCAGCATTTAACGCAAAATACTATCCGACCATCGTCTGTGATTTTTGAACAGAATATTTTGTCTTTGTAACAGAGAATCGAGTCATCCCGATAAGATTCCGAGTTGGTTATATGTGGTGCAGTAAGCACCAGGGGTTGCACAATGGGCTGTTGAGAGAAAACTTACTTACAGTAGGTGGCGTTGATTATTTGCATATGAACGATAATGGGCAGGTATTAGCCAATAGTCAGCGTGGGTCTGGGATTGGGAGAGCTACATAACGCCATTTTGTTTTGTTTTTTTCTCAGTTGGAGTGAGGGCGATCTCAACGTGCGAAAAACACAGTCTTCTCAAGGAGTGAAGGAATGGTTTCTCATTCTTTACTGTTTTCTAACGATTAAATTATAAGATTGTAAATGGAGAGTCTGTCTCCTGCTGATACGTTAACCTTTATCTGATATTGTGAGTTCAGTGTTTCGTCTGGGTACTGTGTAGAAATTTATTGGTTCAGTGGGATAACATTGTAACGACTTAATGAAGAAAAATTAATAGCAGAATAAAGAAGTTGGGGGTTCGGATTCTGTGGAATGAACTAAGATATGATAAAGAAAAGCTAGGCATGGAAATCACGCAATAAAACGTCCTTTCAAGATGAAAAATATTTCTTTTTCTTCTTAACCTGAGACAGCAATGTTCTTTTTTTCTAGCTTCACATCCTTTGAAGCCAGCTTCTACTAAACTTCTCACTGTGCGAGTCGATATCACTTTGTTTGTTGCCTCTTGAAATTCAGGATCCCAGTTATTTCTGTTTTGTCATAATAAATAATGAAAAAAACTACAGTTAATAAAAAGACTAATGTGGGTAAAAAATTTATAACAACTATATTTGAGAAGGCCAACAAGAAGGTCATTCTAAACACAGGTGTAATTTGAACTCAGAAAGCATTAAACGACCCCGAGATTTATTTATTAAACAACCTAGTCTGGAATAAAAATTTTAAGAGGCAACAAATAAAGTGATATCGACTCGCACAGTGAGAAGTTTAGTAGCAGCTGGCTTCAAAGGATGGAAAGCTAGAAAAAAAATCATTACTGTCTCAGATTAAGAAGAAAAAGAAATATTTTTCATCTTGAAAGGACGTTTTATTTGCATTTTGAAGAAAGTACTTATAAATTGATACTAAACTTGTTAGAAACAAAATTAGAAAAAGTTTAGCATTACAGATTAAATTTCAAATAAATGATTTTGCCACTTATGCTGAATAAGTAAAAATGAATACAAATCATTATTGCTCCCCATAAATGGCAGTGAAACCACTTCAAGAATGCTTATTATAGTGTTATCAGTTAATATATGCACGAGTTTCAATCAGATTTCTAACTTTTCTAAACCTTTGTCCATAATTTTGTCTATATATATATATATATATATATATATATATATATATATGCACACACACACACAGTCACGTTAGTTTTTTTTCTATCAACTAGAAATATCCTCTTTAGCAGACTGTCTTCCCTTGAGTTTGAACACCTTTTCCGACTGTCGACACTTGGGCGTTGACTAATGTCGATTTTTACATTTGCATAAGCCCTCTATTCCTGATATTAAGCATTTTAACCATTAAATATAGCATACCTTAAAACTATTATATATATATATATATATATATATATATACACACACACAGTCACGTTAGTTTTTTTTTCCTATCTCCTAGAGATGTCCTTTTTAGCAGCCTGTTTTCCCTTGAGTTTGAACGCCTTTTCTGGCCTTGACCATCACGATTTTGAAAAGAATTGTTTTCATTATATCTTTTAATGGTTGTTTCTACATCATTCATTGAGCCTAACACTTTTCTTGCAATGTTGACATGGGATAAACCCTTCTTTCAAACATTTAATCGTTTCCTTTACAATTTGTGACGTGGGTAACTATTCTTTCAAAAATGCAATCAGGTTTCTTACAATTTGGGATTTTGGTAACCATTCTTTCAAAAATGCAATCAGGTTTCTTACAATTTATTTTTGTAAATTTGGGATTTTGGTAACCATTCTTTCAAAAATGCAATCAGGTTTCTTACAATTTGGGATTTTGGTAACCATTCTTTCAAAAATGCAATCAGGTTTCTTACAATTTGGGATTTTGGTAACCATTCTTTTTCTTACAATTTGGGATTTTGGTAACCATTCTTTCAAAAAAAATGCAATCAGGTTTCTTACAATTTGGGATTTTGGTAAATTCTTTCAAAAATGCAATCAGGTTTCTTAAAAATTTTGCAATGAAAAAAAGCAATCAGGTTTCTTACAATTTGGGATTTTCAAAATAACTTACAATTTGGGATTTTGGTAACCATTCTTTCAAAAATGCAATCAGGTTTCTTACAATTTGGGATTTTGGTAACCATTCTTTCAAAAAATGCAATCAGGTTTCTTACAATTTGGGATTTTGGTAACCATTCTTTCAAAATGCAATCAAAATTTTGGGATTTTAACCATTCTTTCAAAAAATGCAATCAGGTTTCTTACAATTTGGGATTTTGGTAACCATTCTTTCAAAAATGCAATCAGGTTTCTTACAATTTGGGATTTTGGTAACCATTCTTTCAAAAAAATGCAATCAGGTTTCTTACAATTTGGGATTTTGTAACCATTCTTTCAAAATGCAATCAGGTAATTTGGGATTTTTGGTAACCATTCTTTCAAAAATGCAATCAGGTTTCTTACAATTTGGGATTTTGGTAACCATTCTTTCAAAAATGCAATCAGGTTTCTTACAATTTGGGTTTTTGGTAACCATTCTTTTGGGTTTCTTACAATTTGGGATTTTGGTAACCATTCTTTCAAAAATGCAATCAGGTTTCTTACAATTTGGGATTTTGGTAACCATTCTTTCAAAAATGCAATCAGGTTTCTTACAATTTGGGATTTTGGTAACCATTCTTTCAAAAATGCAATCAGGTTTCTTACAATTTGGGATTTTGGTAACCATTCTTTCAAAAATGCAATCAGGTTTCTTACAATTTGGGATTTTGGTAACCATTCTTTCAAAAATGCAATCAGGTTTCTTACAATTTGGGATTTTGGTAACCATTCTTTCAAAAATGCAATCAGGTTTCTTACAATTTGTAACTTGTATAACCATTCTTTCATAAATGCACTGATTTCAGTTTTAATTTCAGGAAAGTGTTTCTTTGGAAAAATTCTAAGCAAAGAAGTACTTATAAATTGATACTAAACCTATTCCTGAAAAAAATAGAAAAGGTTTAGCACTACAGATTTTACCACTTATAAGATAAGAAAGTAAAAATAAACACCAATTATTATTGGTACCCACCCCTACCATAAATGCCAGTGAAACATCACTTCAAGAATGCTTATTACAGTGTTTTCAGCTAATATATGTACGAGTTTCAATCAGATTTCTAACTTTTCTAAATCTTTGTCCATAATATTGGTTCATGGGTGTATAAGCCACTGAAAGCGGAAGGAAGGAAGACGGATAACTTTTTCCAGGCTTTTTTTTTCTTTTTGCGATTATCTAATGTGTTAGATTATTTATACTCCAGACTTTCAGTTTATTTATTTTCATTATTTATATTTTTCTTCATTTTATTATATTTTATTATTTATTTATTTTTTGATGTTATCTATTTTATTTGTTATCTATTTGTTTTTTTGGATATATTTTTTCAATTCAAAACTTTATATATTTTTTAAATACTTTTGTATTTTAAATAACGTTTATTAGTTTTAGTTAATTGTTTAACCTTCTATTTAAGTCGTGATTACGTTTGTAGGTAGCGTAGTAGAAATTTGTTTTGTGTCTCTAAAGATGAGAAATGAGCACTGAAATCTGTTTAGTTTTACTGTTCTGGAAAAGTTATTTTGGATATTTTCTCCATTAGGCAGTGAAGTGTTATTGTAAGCTTTCATTATTTTCCATGTTATTTTTGCTGTGTGTTTTTGTACGTGTTTTGAGTTATTTTATTTTAAATATTTCTTGTTTTGTGTGAGTCAGGA
>CAHIKZ030001643.1:442500-447100 GCA_903632075.3 Acanthosepion pharaonis
TTTTACGTAGTTCTGTGAAGTTTTGTTGAAATCGGTTAAAAAATGTAGGAAATACGATCCCGTATATAAACGAACACACACACAATCTGCGTTTTATAATAAGTAAGATAAATGTGGTGTAATGGTTAGCAAGCTAGCCTCGCTAGAACAATAACGACTGAATAATGAGTTCGATCTTCACTGAACGCCTCATACTTTCGGCCTTGTCACATCTAGCCTACGATTAGAAAATCAGAATACATATGGTTAATTCCTAAGCATAGCTCAGATGTGGCAGAAGGCCAGTGAGGATTGAACTCGTTACTCAGTTATAATAGTTCTAGCGAGACAAGCTTGTTAACCATTACACCACGTCGGGATGCCCAAATGAACATACATATGTGTTAAATGATCGATGTGAAATATCAGAACAAAGTATAAAATCTATATAGTATAGATTTATTTCCTTGTTAACGTTTCGCTGTACAAGCATTTTCAAAACAGCTGAGAAGGAATCTGTGGCGAGAGACAAGAGTTATCTCCTTTTGACTAACTTTTTAAAAGCTAAAAATAGATATATAGTTAATTACGAGAATGGAATAGCATCGTGAGAACTGCACGAGAGATCGTTAGACGCGAAAGTCAAATACTCTCTTTAGTTCCTGGCAATCAAATACTCTTTTTAGTTCCTGGCAATCAAACATGAAAGACATACATACACTCCTGATCAAAAATTTAAGATCACTTGAAAAATTTTTTAAAAAGACTGTTTTTCATGGAAAAATTTTAAACATTTTTTACTTAAGGTTACTAATTTTATAATCTAAAAGTTTATGTAGACAAAAAGTTATAATCCGAACATTTTAATAAGAAATTGACATTTTTATAAAATGAGGCGTTTTACACTTGATCAAAATTATAAGACCAGGGGGTATAAATTGTTAGATCTAGGGTAATTCCAATGTTTTTAGTTCAATTAAAGATTAGCAATCACTGCGTAAAGGTGTCACTATGCCTAAAGCAATCAAACTTACCGAAGTTGAGCGTGCTCGAATTCTAGATTTCCATAATCAAGGTTTGTCACAGGGGGCGATCGCAGCTAAGGTAAATCGCAGTAAATCTGTGATTTGCAACTTTCTAAAGGACAGTGCGAATTATGGAAACGCAAATTCTACTGGCAGCCCCCCCCAAATTTCTCCGGCATTGAGTAGGAGAATAAGATAGGTTGTTATGAAATCCAGTGGACTTTCTTCTATTCAAATTAAGGCAGCCACAGATGCTTATTGAAGTCCAGTAACCATCAGACGACACTTACGACAAAAAGGCATGGTAAATAAAAAGCGCAAACAAATTCCTCGGCTGCTTCCACGTCACAAAGTGAACCGTTTAAGGTTTGGTCGTGAATACCAAACATGGGACATTAAGTGGAAAAAAAATCCTGTTTTCTGATTAGAAAAAATTCCATCTAGATGGTCCTGATGGCTTCCAATGATATTGACATAACAAAACATGCCTCCTGAAATTTTCTCCACCCGTCATAATGGTGGAGGGTCTTTAATGGTATGGGGTGCCTTTTCTTACAGAGGGTCGATGGAGCTCCAGGTGGGTGCAGGGTCGTCAAACAGCGGCTGGTTATGTTAGCATGCTACAAAAAGCATCGTTGGTGATGGAGGGCCATCGTTTGTGTGGGGATGGATGGTTATTTCAACAGGATAATGTGGCAATCCACGCTGCATGCCAGACCTTGACCTTTCTGCAAGAAAATAGGGTCCATCTCTTGAGACATCCTGCATGCTCACCGGACTTGAACCCAATTGAAAATGTTTGGGGAAGGATGGCATGAGATGTTTATCGAAATGGCAAACAATATTCAACAATAAAGCTATCTTCAGAAGCTGGAGCAATATTCCTCACAGCTTAATGGAAACACAGCTTAATTTCTAGCATGCCCCAAAGAAATTTTTAAATTATCAAAACCAGTGGAGGTAGAACTCATTAAATTTGGTTGTTGAATGTTTTCGTACATTTTTCGTATAATTTTTGTCTCTGGTTTTATAATTTTGATAAAGTGTAAAAAGCCTCATTTTATAAAAATGTCAATTTCTCAAAATGTTCGGATTATAACTTTTTGTCTAAATAACCTTTTCAGATTATAAAATTAGTAACCTTAAGTAAGAAACTTTTATGTTTAAAATTTTTCCATAAAAAACAGTCTTTTTAAAAAAAATTTCAAGTGGTCTTAAATTTTTGATCAGGAGTGTATTCAGGCTCGTGACAATCAACATAAGTACCAAACATTATATTTTATTTCAGATATCTAGTCTTTTGCAAAGAAATACATGCACACCTTGTATGAGCATTTTATACACACACATATATATATATATATATATATATATATATATATATATATATATTTGAAGTTTTTTTATATGTCTATGTTGTATAGCTATTCCCTTTGTAAATGAAACCAACAGCATATATTCACGCACAACATATTTGGTGATCACGACGCGATTCGAATATGTAACTTTACCCTGGTAATCCTTCTACTTAATTTTAAAAATATTAGCAGTTAATAAAATTTAAAAGATTTAGCAAATAAATCAATGAAATTGTATATGAGAAAACTGTGTTGATGTGTAATTATAGTGATTTGATACAGGGAAATACAGTGAGAAAAATAAATCGCTTGTAATAATTTATTTCGCAAAAAACAGACTATTATTATTGTTTCGTCCGTGTATTGCTTGATACATTAAAATGTAATTGTCATCTTTGAAAATGGCTTATGCAAGCCGAAAGCTTAGATTGGATTTAAACATGTATCAATATGGTGATTTCTTTTCGTCCTTCAATGATAATGTTATTAAGCTTATCAGAAAATATGAAAGGAACTTACTTAAAATAAATAGACAAAACTTGTCTATATTATTTAATGAAACATATCAACGAAAATTGCTGCATATATATATATATATATATATATATATATATATATATATATATATATATATATATACACCTTTATTTTACCTGAAGTTCTTTCTCGGAGAAAAAAGGCATTACTACAGTTTCCTGTCGTCATTTCTTACCCAAGTATGTTAATCATATTTATTTTGCTTACAATTTTTTCTGATGTCATAACATCGTTAGAAGGAAGAAAACATCTCAGCAGTCATACGTGAAATAATTATCTAGAAAGACAATTCTGTTCAGGAAAATAAATGGAAAATTTTTGAAAAGAATAAATAACAATCATAATTCTAGAAAGAAGCCAAATGCTTTCTTTCATAATGAATCTGACACAAGATTCATTTCTGATTAAAGCCTATTCCTTCATTTACCAATTATATTTCAGAAATTCTTTGAGAGCGTTTGCCATTTCTTCTCATATTGGTAGATTTTTTTTCTGTTCTGTCAAATTCTAACTTTATCGCAAAAATGAGACTATTTCAAACTAGAGCTTGTGGACAAATTCAATTGATAAAACGATACGAACTTCTGTAGATACTTATAGATTTTATTAATAGGCATTAAATTTAATGCACAAATATTGTATACTGTATTAAATCAATGCGTCGTTTCGTTTCCCGAATTATAGACAAACGTAAAGTTCGCCTTCCAGTTTCTGGAGATAAAATAGAATTAAAATAAATCAATTATACTCATTATCCATAGTTCATTGTTGGGGAATATAGAACATTTGCATTAACAAATCAATTGAGCCACTTAATAAAGTGCAGTGTTCAGTTATTGAAATAAAAAGAAAAATTCCTATGATGATAAATTAATTAATATGATTATTATTCACACATAATTTACTCTCACCCATTTATTTGCTTTGTTTACGCTTTATGCAAATTGTCTCCCTTGACAGAGATCTTGAAAAAAATCTCTTTGTACATTTTTATCTTTCCATGTTGCAATGAGTTTTTGTTCGTTGAACAATATATAAATGCAGATTTATTTTTGCTATTTTATATTTTAGCAGATACAAATCTGTTTTTATAATGTTACATAAACTCTAGAGACACTTCGCTTTAAATGATAGCTAACGCCAACACAAATAGAAACAAATCGGTTTTAATCTGACATTTATAGACAGGGAAAATAAAAGTTTGTTCCGGTTGACTGCAATTAATCCGTCATCACTGAGTCATGTGTGGTACTGGGTTAATGATTTTGACGGATGACTGATGGTCGTGTGAGAATATACCTAAGCCCTCCAATCAGTTGTTAATTGGGGCAAGAATTGGCTGGTCAAATTTAACGCCTCAAAAACTAAAGTACTCTATTAATCACCATAGAGATCCTTCCCTGCCCACCCCCATTAGAATGTCTGATAGTCAACTTCTTGAGAGTAACTCCCTGCGTCTGCTCGGTCTCACGTTGACTGCTGACCTGAGATGGAACAAATACATTGAGTCAATTGCTTCGTCCACTGCGAGGAAAATTGGCTCTCTGTGCCGCGCCAGGAAATTTTTCTCCCCGGAATCGATACTTCACATATACAAATCAACCATTCGCCCTTGCATGGAGTATTGCTGCCATATATGGTCTGGGGCACCTTCTGTTTACCTCGGAGTTCTTGACAAGATCCAGAGACGGATATATAATA
>CAHIKZ030001644.1:0-27500 GCA_903632075.3 Acanthosepion pharaonis
CTTAGGTTCTCCTTTTTTAGAAACTAGCAATTTGTCATTATTCTGAATGGAACATCAAAGTAGAGTAGTCAAAATAAGCCATCAGTAGTCAATTGGGGTATATTTGAAAATAAAATTCTAGTCAATTTGGAAATGTTTTTTCTTCAAATTACTCTTCCACATGAAGCTACCTTCTTTTGAAAAATAGCTTAAGACCTCGCATTTTAGAATGTCCGATATTTCCTAGAAAAATTTGTCCAAAATTCGTACCTGCACTGACTCTTGTCATTAGTTACAAATTCATCAATTTAAATCTAGATGTCCAGTTCTACTGGGCATTACCAGACTTCCTGAAATGTCTATGGCCATATCCGGTGAGTTGAGACCTTGTAAAAAGGTAAAGTGTCGTACAAAATAGATTTTCCGCAGAATCTAGTTCCATGTAGAACTACCAATCAGATACAAGCAAGGTCATGTGCAAAAGTAATTTCGAATGGATACAAAATTATTCGCACTGCATTAATATTTAGGAGGAAAATTATCAATTTCTGTTTAATTCCAGCGATTCTGACATTCCTCGTGGAGAGTGCTATATTCATAGCCCAGCACACGTGGCGTCCCCAAAAAAAGTAATTACAACTAAAGTGGATCGTTTTTCGGTGTGCGGAGGTGCCCTTGTTTACCGTGAGATACCGCGCTTAACTTTGGCCCTATTCCAAATACCTTTCGAGTAGGGATGCAGATAATTATATCTTGTCAACCTCACAAAATAATAATACTGATATTTCAGATTTTATTGAAATTTGACCTTAGGTTTGACTGGGAACTTTGTTCAGGACACGTTTGTAGATATGACACGAGGCTTTACAGATTAACGTTTTCGCAATAATTAATTTAACCTGACAACCCCGAGTCTATTTCATAATATTATTTGAAAATAACCATAGTTAAAACCATAATTTAATTGTAAAGATCTCATTCCCTTTTGCAGATTTTCAAGGGCCTAGCCACTCGCGGCAATCTAATACGCATATTAGTAAATAACCAAATAGAGATAAATAAAACCTTCTACCATTACTTTCGTTAATTAACGAATGGCGTTACCATATTAATGGAGCAGCTTGTATCTATTGTTTATAAATATAATACTCTAAGCCAAATCAGAATTATAGAGCCCCACTTGGTTTTATTAAATATATTATTTATTTAAAGAACCCGAGTCCTGACAGCTTTAGATCATTTTTTCTGGGTTATTCTGTGATTATGTGCTGTAAAAAATCCAAAATTTACACTATTAATAATACAGAGATAACAATTACAATGATTGTTCGTGTGTTCAACATCCAGAAGACATTCCCTGGAGAGAGAAATGAGTGCTATCCTGCGAATACGCTTATAAAAAGAAAAGAAGCTCGTTAGTTCAAATACTATATCTCAGTCGTGTACTAATTTTCTTTTAAATTCCTCTTTTAATTCTTCACATATTAGCATTACACAACATGATATGATGCTCAATATGGTCGCTGTATTCTTTTGAATGAAGAAAAACCGCTTTCTGTGAGCAACGTGCAGGACAAGCCACTTTAAATGGAGAAAGGATTCTGAATAAAAGAATCTAATTTCGTGCAACACCCCGGACTCAGTTTGAGTTAAAAGTTGCTTTGAAGATCTATTTTCTTATTGACAAATGATTTCAAGAAGTTTAATCGGTGTCACATTGGCAGGCTTCTCGGGAAATATTCAATCTATTCGTGATCTTTATGAAAAGAAATATAGTGACCAAGAGTTCAGTAAAATGGATGAATTTGTTCTAACTGCTTGTATGGAATTACGTTCGCCATTCATTCTGTGTATGAGGTTCGTTCGAAACATTTCGAATAATTTTAATATGAGAAAAAAAGTTGAAACAATGAAAGAAAATAAGAGAAAATGAATAAGCTTTCTTTTTTTTTTTTTAAAGTGACTCATCGAACTCTATAAAACGTGTAGTTAATTTGTGAGGCAAAAGCACGAATTTGGTTAATCTTTTATTCAGTATAATCGTGATGAAAATCTAAACGTTTTTAAAAGCTGATAAAAATAACAAACGATTTCAGAAATTTGTTTTAACCTGAACCGAAATATCGAGAAGAATGTTTTGCAACTCAAATCTATTTTTTAATCTTTTCTTCCCTAGCAAGATGATAATGATGAAAGCTATTACTGAGAGTAAAACTGTTTGAGTCAACAGATTATTAAGGAAAGAGAACAATAAAAAATGACATTATCAAGATGAAGATTAATCTTTATATTAGATAAAATGTTAAATTTAAATTTGTATAGATTATTTAATGAGTAAGTAATACAGGGCGTTTTGTTGATTTCATTTAATTTGTTTCGTTTTTTAATTTAATTGTTGTGCCTTTATGATGTGGGCCGAACTCGGGACCACAGAAGGAAAACACGGTTTAGAGGTAAGAAAGATATATTAAACAGAAAGGTTACAAAGATAGTGTAAGTGGAGCTTACTATGTGCTAGTGTTGTTGTTTGTTTCTTCTTCTTCTGTCGCATTCTTTATATAGTCCTGGAAGAGTCAATGTTGTAGGTATGTTACGGTCTCACAATACTTTATGAATTCTGTTACACAGAATAGTTCTCTGGTATTAAAATGCACTTTTCAGGGTGTCCGAGATCTAAGTTTTCAACCAGGTATACCATAATATTTTCAACGCTTATCGTTGATAAGTTCTTTGCACAAATTTTATTATGATGAACCTTTCTATAATATTTATCTCTGAGAATATCAATAATACGCTTGCATCATGTTTTGTTTTCTTTCACAATGAAATAATACTGATGGTATTCCAGTCATAATTATCAAAAATTAAATTGTAAAATAGAGAATAAAATAATTTCCAAGGCTTCGATTTCTAAATTAATTAATTACTTTCCGGTCTGTATAGATTTTGTACTGCTTTTGACGTAATTAGATAAAGATCTTATAATATGCATATGTAAGAAATTTAAATATATATATATATATACATATATATACATACATATACATATATATATATATATATATATATATATATATATATATATATATATATAAATGTGTGTGTATGTATATATCAGTTCCCAAGAAACGACAGCCCAGACACAAGCATATATGATTCGATAATAGTGGTGAAGGCATTGTGCAGAACAAACAACACTTTTTCAAGGGCCGAATACAGAGAACTGGTGCACAAGATGTCCAAGCTCCCCAAACAACCCTCCGCAGGTTTAATTCAGAGCTTTCCCTTCTAGACCAATTGCCAGCCAACGCTATAGAACCCAGTCCGCACTGCTATTTATTCATAGCTGGCAGAGGGAAAAGAAGAGGATACATACCTTACGTAAGTGAATGTAATGGATTCGGCTGGAATTCGGGCACGGCACAGTGGAGTAGTCGATAGCGGCTCGGATTGAGAAATATATATATATATATATATATATATGCTTCACATTTTTCTCCCACTTTTCGTTTATGTTTCGCCATTTCCATATAAAATTACACTTAAGAACCTCCATACCACGTAAGCTTTATCGAAACATTCTCATTTCCTTAGTAATCCATTGGTAAGAAACATTTTCTATTCTGAGATCTGTCCCTGAAGTTCCAGAGCTTAGAGGAACCGACTCGCCAGGTGATGCGTACTCGATTACTAAAACCTTACCCTTTGCATATCTACTTAAACGTTATCTTTCCGAAAAATTTCAACCATGTTAAGTCTTTTCTTACATCCATAAACATCTTCATTCAGAAACTCTCTAACTTAAGTGGCTCCGCAGTTTGTTCCGGGTAAACCAGCATATGAAAAAAATAAAAAATAAAAACAACTATTAATAAATCGATAGATTGATATCCGTACTATTCGAATGTAGAATTAGTCTGTGCCCTCTATCATATTTTTTTAATTGCATCCAAACAAATGGTCTCTTGAAAGTAATGTCATCAACAGGATAAGTAGAAAGGTATGACCGGGTCTCAAATAAATCAACTGATGTTAATATTGACCGACAATATATTTCTTAGTAAAACAAATCAAACTAAACCGGATTATTTCCGTTTTGTTTTTATAGTATATAAATTATGTAAGAAAAGTTTTCCATTCGAAAATAATAAAACAACTAAACATGACTATTTTCAGCACTTTGAACAAAATGATTTAAGAAACGTCACGTGTCTGTTGGTGCGTTTGCCTTCTAAATGCTAAACAAAATATTCAGGAAAAAACATGTAGGATAGAAAATGAGTACTGAAATTATTTTTAATATCGGTCCACCTATACGGCCGAAAATGCTGGGCAATTTCTCCACAGACGGGGAGTAGGTCTGAGAAAACATATATTCATTTTACAGGTGCGTAGTGATAATACTATAGACGGACTATGTCATCAATGAATATGTTTTAAAGAAAATAACACCATAACATGAAAGCGTTTATATACACACAGATGAAGAGAGTTGGAATTTCTGGGAGAAATAACAAATTGGGATTGAGAAAATTGACACCTAAAAACATATGGAAATAAGATGTGACGAGAAATAAAACTAACAAGCTCCAGTCAATGCTTCAAAAAGGACATTTCCTCAAAAGCTTTAATTGGACAACAAAAAGAAATAAGAGGTATCAGTATTTATAGTATGGTTGCCAATCTAGCCTATGCTATAAAATGCATAACTTCCCCAAAAGTTTAAAACAAAAAACGAGAACTAAGTGGTATGGGATTTGAAATCATTATCCCAAATTGAATGACTGAACCGAAAACAATTGCGCTATATATATATATATATATGTGTGTATGTGTATATATATATACATATATATATACGAATAAATTAAAAATACGAGAAATAAACGCATTATAATATTTAAAAAAAAATCTGTAGAACGGTCGAGAAAATGAAATTAAATAAATGTAAAACGATATCGAAGCACAAAATATAAAGCTGTACAAATGAAAAGAACAAAAGCGAAAAAATTTGTGTAATAAAAATGAAATATAATGCAAGGAATATAATTACAAAGTAAGAATAAAAGTCCTCTTCTGAGTCAAATTACTGTTTTTTCTTTAAGTAAGATCTACCAGGTATTCTTTTTAAAATCCCTGAGCTAAAAAAATTTTTTAATACATTTTAGCTCAGGGATTTTTCAAAATATTCCTGCGACAATTTTTTTTCACTCATTTATTGAACCTTGTATGTTCACCTTCTTTTGGAGTCGTTTTAGTCAATTTTATAGAAATAGATAAACGAAATCTACTAATCGCTGTTCTGCCACCCATTTTCAGATGCTCGTTAGGTAGGTTATACATTGCTTTCCATTACACTTATAGTGTCCAATATCTCCTTGAAGCGAAACATTTTATAAGCCCCTAGAAATTTCAACATACACTTTCTGATGTTACGTATAAGTGTCCTTTTTGGTAGACATTTTATGTAAATCTGCGTTCTGGCTCACATGTTCAGTCCATCGTTTTCTAAGTATCCGCCTTTGGAACCATATTTCTGCTGCCTAAGATCTCTTTACTTCCGATCTCGCCATTCACTGATATTCATAAAGACCAATATTACATACAAGTTTAGTATTTATTTCTAATGACATTTTCTTTTTAATACTTTATTTAGCTTTTTTTTGGTGGGGGACGGCTTGTTCCGTTGTCACAATGCCCACTCAGATTCTGGTGTTGCATATTCGATATTCTGATAAAACTCTCCCTAGATGTTTAAATATTTGTAGATGTTTGAATTTAGTGTCTCCAAATAGAATTTGCATTTTGTCTTGTTCCATATGTTGTTAACTATAGATTCGGTCACTCTTACTATTTACGTTTAGTCGTTTCATCTTTTTTACTTTAATGAATTCTGTAGATATTTTTGTAGTTTCCTTTGTGACATCTGCATAACTAATAATGTTAAGACTGTTGCCACCAATAATGAATCTTGGTAGAACTTTTAACTTTCTGAGCATTGCTTCTGCCAAGGCTCGTGGGAATACATCTATTTGTTGTACGCTAGTTTCTATTTTTGTATATTTGTTGTGTTTATATGTTTGAATGTTCGAATGAAATAAAAAATGAATTAAATACCTAGAAAACAAAAGAAATCAACACGAGTAAATTGAAAAAAACGAAGTGGAAGATTGAGATAAAAACCCATAAGAAAAGGTATATGAAAATACAGAAGAGAAAAACTAAACTGATAGAAAAGCAAAAATTAACCAACGAATAAGTGGAAGAAAAAGAAAATATATTTTCAAATAAAAGGACAATAGGAGAAAAAAAAAATGAAGAAAAAATTCTTGGAAATATTGGAAGAATATAAAAACGTAAACTAAAATGGAAAAGGACTAATAAGTAGTAAGTAACAAAAAAGAGAAAATGGTGAACAATGAAAGAAGACGAACATACATAAATTTACCAATGCAAAAAACAAATTGCGAACAAAATTGAGAGCAAGTGGATAAAAACAAGAAATGGCGAATTCTGTCGGGAAGAGTGAGACAACACGAGAGGAAATAAAAAAAAATGACATTATTAAGTTATAAAAACCAGACATAAAACTACAAATATAGAAGAAAATAAATTAGCTAGCCGGACATTTCTCAGTAATTTAAATATTCATTATACACACGCTATTTTAATGATATTTGAAAGAACGGTTTTTCAGGAAAAGTATAAAAAGCACTTCTGTAAAGAGTTTTACGAAGAAAGAAAAAATAGAAGATTTATTAGAATGCATGGAGAAATTATATACAAATAGATTATTTCTTAATTTTCTCGTGAAATCATAATTTAAAAATGTATAAAAATATTGCATACTTGCGCTAGTTAAATTAGTACCGGAAGTCATAAAATGTGCAGTTGAACATCAGACTGTATTACGCGCGCACACACAAATATATATATATATGTATATTCTGAGACCTACAAAATTCTTTCCGTATACTGATTTGCAATACAAATATAATGCAACATGCATATTATCAACATGTAAAAATATTTTAAAATATTGGAAGCATTATTAATAATAAAAAAGAATATCAACTACAAAAGAACTCGGTCCAATAAAATTTACAGAATTCTTTTATATTCCTTAACCCCTAAAAAAAAGGAAAAATTTTAGGATGTTTAAAAAACTTTAAAAAAATAATTCAGTTTTCCTTGTCGGCTGTACACAATCTAAGATGTTTGAAAGAAAAGTTACTATAAATTTATATATATATATATATATGTGTATGTGTGTGTATGTGTGTGTGTGTATGCAGAAAAGTAGAAAAATAGGAAAGAACACATTAGGTAAATAATCCGGAGTTCTTTAGTATTTTTGTTTCTATTTTTAAAAAAACATTGCTCCATACAGAAGTAGAGCTTAAATTATAATTGTTTTTTAAAAATATAATTCCTTCGCTACATAAGAGTTCTCATATTTCCAAAACGAGAGCCGAAAACCTCAATATAATTATCAAAATTAAATTGAGTTAAAGTATCAAGCTCTGTTTCATCCTCAAGCGAAAATTTAAGAATAACCAATCTTGACATTTTCGCAACATTATAAGCATGTTCATTCGCAAAATTAATTACTATGGAAACGGATGGGGCGACCATTTTGGTAAAGGGTCCAAGAGATAATTTTTATCCACATATCAGTCACCTTCGGAAAGAGGTCAAGCTGAGGTAGGGTGGGAGCATCTATTTCAAAGCGAATGATGGCATTCATGTGCGCACATCATCTGGTCAGTCACAGCGAAAGATTACTTTTGGCACCATAATATTTAGTTAAGTGTCTAGAGAATATTGTTTTATTTTATTTATTCATTTATTTATCCTTTTATTTATTTATTTATTTATTTACTATTTTTTTATAAAGTGCTGTTTCGTACTTAAACGGGTCGCACTGAATTACAATTTCTTTTTTTGACGACTTCAAAAAGGGGTTTTCTATCCTGTGATTGGGTTAAGCTTTTAAATTATTTTGGCATAATCCTTTCATCTTCACGAATATTTTTTCTATGTATTACAATCAAATGATGCAAAGAATGGACTGTAACGGTGAAAATCAATGTTACTGTGCCTTTCCTGTCGTATTCTTGCCTCATTTGATTGCAATACACGGAAAATAAATGTGAACGTGAAGCATCATCACAAAAATAAGTAAACATAAGGTTTGTAATTCATTTAATCAGATATGCTTAAAAGGTAATTTGCTGTATAAATACACACACATATGTAATATATATATATATATATATATATATATATATATATATATATATATATATATTAACTTCTCTGTGGGTTTACGTGTGTATTCAATTTCATTTTGATACACTACTATTCTATAATGAAATATGAATTAGCCAATCGTTGTTAATACAATTTTATGTAATATTCAACTATTCAAATGTCAGGTAATTTTTTTTCCTGAATTTATAGTGTGGCAAAGTCTAATTTTCACTTATAACGAAATCCAGTGACTACAGAGCAGAGAAATATACAATTTGAATTAATTTTACACGATAAGGATTATTGGTTTATTTTTATTTTATAATTGTTATATAATGGACCATTTCATACGTGATAAATACTGTGCCTCAAGATGAAGCAGGGAGTTCAGTCCGAAGTCGGACGTCCGGATGATCGGCTGATAGGTTGAACACTCTGCCTTCGGGCGGGGAGGAACCCGAACGAGGCTACGCAGAAGGGCGGATTCTCTTTCGGGGAGGTTAACCGACACTGAACGCGTTTATACGGGTTCAAAGGGCATATATTTGACCGAGACCACGGGCTCGGAGATCCCACGTTAAACCGGCATTGTGCCATGTAATACCTTCGTGGGGGGTGACTAAATACTGTTCAGTCTGAAGTCTGTAGTGAGGTCCGTCAGAAGTCCGTCAGAAGTCAGTCAGAACGAGCGAGTGAGTCAGTCGAGTCAGAGGCAGTCCGAAACAGTCGCGTTCAGACAATTACTGCAAGACATTGAAATAGTGATACTGGTCGAGACTACATTGTTCTCCATACTAAACCTGATTGTTCGTACTAAAACTTTCTACTTCTCTGTATATATTTCTGCTTGTAATATATCTGTGTTATTCCATATACGCGTTCGAGTTCTTTTTTATTGGTTCTACCTTGGACCATCACCGTGGTACAAGGAACCAGACCATAACAGTGCCCACGAGCGATTCGAACTCATTCCGTGGAAGAAAAAGAAAATCATTTGCCACAGTATAACAGTGGTGACGAGGAAACCAACTCTCTAGGCGGAGCACATACCTTTTTTTTTTTTTTTTTGCTATCCGTCGCGCATAATAAGTGGCGACGAAGATTCGAACTCTCACGTGAAAAACAAACAGCAAAATCACCTCTCTTCAACATAACAAGTGACGACGAAGAAACCCCTAAAAAGGAAATACGAACTCTATACACGAAGGACTTATTTTTTTGCTATACGTCACACATAACAAGTGGCGATCTGGAAAACTCTTTAAGAAAAATAAACTCCCTATTCGGAGGACATATTTTTTTTTGCTATCCGTCGTACGTAACAGTGGACGACGATTAAATTCTAAAAATAAAAATAGAAAAATTTTCTTTTCTTGATATCAAATTTCACTGGCAACAAAGGAAGTTTTTTGCGAGCACAGGCGAAAGAATATCAGGTTACACAAAAAATACGTTAACATGGAAGATATTACGTCAACCATTATGGAACTTATCAAAATCCAGTTTGAACAACAAAGGTACGAACAAAAACATCTGGAAATGCAAAAATTATTTATACGTACAATGGTAAATAATGAGCAAAAACACGAGAACGAATTGTTCTCTCTCAAGACGCTATTTGGAGTAATATCGAAGATTTCAAAACGCATTTACGAAGATAAAACTATTTAAAAAGTAAATTACTTCCGAAGGTATGAAGGTCTATATGATTTTGACTGCAAAGATTGGTCAGACGAACGTAATGTAAACTAAATTTTTTATTAAGAAAAGAAGGAACAGGCGAATATACCAAATTCGTTGATTATATCCTTCCCAGAAAAACAATCGAGTTAACGTTCAAAGAATCTATAAAATTGCTAACGGAACTTTTCAGCCATAATACTTCACTATTTCATAAAAGATGGAAATGCTTGAACCTTACAAAAAAGGATAGCGAAGATTACGCAACTTTCGCATCCATTATTAATAAATATTGTGTCGACTTCCAATTATCGGAATTCAGCGCTGACAACTTCAAATGCTTAATTTACGTCCCTAGTCTGGTTTCAACCAAAGACGCAGAAATGAGACGTAGAATACTTACTCAATTGGAAAATGAACAAGATCTGACAGATCAAAAACTAGCCGAAGACTGCCAGAGGCTATTTTCCAGTAAAAAAGACTCTAAAGACATAGAACAAGCTGGCATCGTATACATACGCAAAGTACGAAGACAAACAAATTTTCCCTCCTCTCAAACAAAGCAAACAAATTTTCCCTCCTCACAAACAGACCGAACTGATTTTCCCGCTTCAAGAACAGGTAAAACAAAATTTTCTAATTATAATCAACATAAAAAGAAACTACCACCAAGTTCATGCTATCGTTGTGGGTCTTGGCATTGGGTTAAAGACTGTATATATCGTGCTAAAACTTGTCTATTATGTAAAAAAAATTGGTCACGAAAGTTCTCACTGTTGGTATAGAAAAGAAAGTAGAATAAGATTTACGATGACTGACCAAACAGATGAGACTAATATAAGTAAATATGTACAAGTTGACATGCAAAACAGAAAAGTTAGGTTACAGCTGGATTTTGGCTCAGACTTAACTATCATAAATCTACAAACATGGAGAAAACTGAACAAACCTGTCATGTTCAAAACGGATAAAATTCGAGATCAGTTACGGGGAGAAAGATAAAATTCGAGGGTGAAATAATCACGAACGTAACATTTAACGGAATGACGAAAAACTAAAAATGTCCGTCTTAAGAAATACCGAAAACCTATTCGGGACAGACTGGATGCAAAAATTTGAATTGTGGGATCTACCTATTAGCCCCTACTGCCAGGGTGTAAAAAGCTTACCAACCGAGGCAGACAAATTAAAAGGAAAACTAAAAACGAGTTTCCAAGAAGTATTTTCGGCAGGTCTCGGAAGATGCAAGAAAATGGCAGCTAATATCAAAATAAAGGATAACGTTAAACCTATTTTTAAGAAAAAAAGGAGTGTACCGTTTGCGTCAATAGAAAAGATTGACCAAGAACTTTATAGACTCGAAAATACAGTCATATTGAAAAGAGTAGAGTACAGCAAATGGGCCGCACCGACGGTCTACGTTAAGAAGAAATCAGGAGAAATTCGAGTTTGTGCTGATCTTTCTACAGGTTTGAACACAGCAATAAAGGACTACCACTACCCGCTACCTAGTCCTGAAGAATTATTCACTAAATTAAATGGCGGAAAACATTTTTCAAAAATTGATCTAAGTGAGGCCTACCTGCAAATTTCAGTCGATGAAGAAAGTTCAAAATTACTATGCATAAACACACACAAAAGATTGTACAGATACCAAAGACTACCATTTGGAATTAAAGTAGCGCCGGCTATTTTCCAGCAGACAATGGATACGATGCTGGTAGGACTAGAATACACAATAGCATATCTGGATGACATATTGATTAATAGCGAAAGCGTTGAACAGCACTGCCAACATGTGCAAGAAGTGTTTAAGAGAATTCAAAGCTACGGATTCAAAGTGAAAGAAAATAAGTGTGATTTTTTCATGAAGGAGATTAAATATCTTGGCCATATAATACACCAAGAAGCTAGACGTCCAGACCCTGAAAGGTCTATAGCAATAAAAAAAGATGCCTGTTCCTGAGAACCTAACAGAACTACAAAGTTTTCTTGGAGTAGTGAATTACTACCAGGAATTCATACCTCAAATGCATAAGCTTCGCGTACCGTTGAACGAAATGCTAAAGAAAGAAAAAGTTTGGCAGTGGACGGATCAATGTCAGGAAACATTTGAAAAAATAATGAAGACATTAACATCGGATTTATTTTTAGCACATTATGATCCAAAAATAGAGATTATTGTAGCAAGTGATGCAAGCGTGTATATTACATAAAATGCCAAATGGGACAATAAAATCTATCGAACATGCTTCTCAAAACCTACTTCCAGCGGAGAAAAACTATTCACAAATTCAGAAGGAAGGTCTAGCAATTATCTTCGCAGTAACAAGATTCCATAGATACCTCTATGGTAGACACTTTACTCTGCTGATGGATCACAAACCGTTAATAAAAAAATTTGGTTCTACCGGTGTACACGGCAAATAGACTACTTAGATGGGGAACGATTCTTCTGAACTATAATTTCAGATTGAAATATTTACCAACGAAAAGAATCAGGCAGGCGGATGGTCTGTCGAGACTTATACCAACAAAGACAGAACAATTGGAAGATACGGTAATCGCAGCCCTTAGAAATGAAGAAGACATAAGAACAGTACTATGTTGTACAGTCATAAACCTCCCAGTCACATTGCAAAACATAAAAAATGAAGCCAAAAATGACGAATTTATTAATGAAACGAAAGCAAATATAGGAGAAAAAATGAGAAAATTTCGGACAGCTTTTCTCTATGCGATAATGTGCTACTTTACAACGAAAGGGTTGTAATCCCCAACACTTTACAAAAACGGATACTAAAGGATTTCCACAGAGGACACCCGGGTAAAAATAGAATGAAGTCGCTAATACGAAGCTATGTATATTGGAAGAATATGAACCAGGATATTTCTTAAATGGTGGAAATGTGGAGGGGTTGTAATTTAGCAGCTAAAGCACCGCCAATCATACATAAGCCTTGGACTTTAAACTGATCGTCCATGGTCAAGAATACACGCAGATTATGAAGGACGAATTGACGGGTTCTACTATTTAATCATAGTTGATAGCTACAGTAAATAGCCGGAAGTGTTTCGGCGCAAAAATCCTACTACAGAAACGACCATAAATTTCCTCCACGAGCTATTCGCTCGGTTGGCGTAGTGGACTATTTAGTAACAGGTAACGGAACGCAATTCACGTCAGCAGATTTCCAAGAGTTTTGCGAAATTTATCAAGCAAAACATATAAAATCCCCGCCTTACCATCCAAGATCAAATGGACAAGCGGAGAGATTCGTGGATACTCTCAGAAGAGCATTACCAAAAGCGTACGATGTGCCTACGGAGAAAGCATTGCAGCAATTCCTACAGGTATATAGAATAACGCCAAATAATGCGACACCTTCAACATTATCACCAGCAGATATCATGTTTGCGAGGAAAATCAGATCAGCGTTCGATAAATTAATACCAAGTAAAACAAAACAAGTAAACAGTCCTACACATCAAAAAAGAAAAATTCTCCCCGGGGAAATTTTTTTTTTTTAAGGCATAGAAAAATAATACCTCTTGCTGGGAACAATGAATAATTGAGAAAAGAATTGGCAATATGATGTACATAGTTCAAGGAAAAAAATTCTCACACAGAAGACATGTAAACCAAATAAGGAAGAGACCGTTAGAGAATGCTAACGGTCCACCTCAAGAAGAGGTATTGGACACGATTTTTGACACATTCGATATAACAAGACCGCAAATAATGCCAGAACCAAGAAAATCATCAAGAAAAAGAAAATTCACTGAACCTTTGGAAATAGATCCAAAGAAAAAAAAAGATATTAAAAAAAGCCCTGCTACGCAAGATTTTCGGAAGTGGGGTGTTATGAGACCTTACCCATATTAACATAATGGACTATTCCATACGTAATAAATACTGCACCTCAAGAGGAAGCAGGGAGTTCAGTCTGAAGTCTGTAGTGAGGTCCGTCAGAAGTCCGTCAGTCAGAACAAGCGAGTCAGTCAGTCGAGTGAGAGGCAGTCCGAAACGGAGTCGCGTTCAAACAATTACTACAAGACATTGGAATAGTGATACTGGTCGAGACTACATTGTTCTCCATACTAAACCTGATTGTTCGTACTAACACTTCTACATCTCTGTATATATTCCTGTTTGTAATATATATGTGTTATTCCATACCTGTGTTCGAGTTCTTCTTTATTGGTTCTACCTTGGACCATCACTGTGGTACAAGGAACCGGACCATAATAATAACGAAAGTGGCGCATATCAATATTTGATTCTCAGCTGAGTTTAATGCATCGTATATTGTATAAAACACACCCAAACACATAATAACTGTCTTTTATATTATATATATATATATATATATATATATATATATATATATATAAATATATATATATAATATAGTATATATATATATATTCGAAGATAATCTTCTTAGTATCCTTATTAATGAACTGGAGAAAATCACCATGTTGATGTATATACATTCATTCTGAGTACTTTCAACAATGTCATCATCAGTGTGTTGTTTTTTATGTTCTTTTTTTTAAACATATGGACATTTCAAACAGAGTTAACTTCACTGAGATTTCGAATGTGACATTTAAAACTTACAGTACATAACCTTAGTTTTTTCACTTCACGGTTAATCAAATTTAGCTTTCAGATTAATACAAGAAGTTTGTCTTAGAAAAATACATCTTGTTCTCCCGTCTTGTATAAACTTCGAAGGTGTAAACGCAACAACAATTAACGTCTTATGTTTTTCTGAAACCTGTTTTTTATTGTCTTTTCACCTCACTAACTTCTTCTCGTTATCTTTCACAACTTTTTTTGTTTAAGTTTTTAACCACTTGTTGGTTTGGTATTTAGCTTTGCTTGCGTAGAAACGACTTAAATCATATACTGGACGAGATTACATTAGTTTTTAAATTCAGATATAGGAATGGTGATGAACGAATACTTAATGTTGTAAAAATACATAATCATAGAAGAGCAGGTTTATCTACTACCAAAGAAATTGAATATGTTTAGTTTTATTATATTAGTTTTTAAAACATATTTCTTTTCTTTTTTCAGCTGTCTAGCGACTCGACTCCACCTAACTTGTTTTGAACATATTAAACTGAACCAATGACGTTATATACATAAATCTAATTAGTTTTTTTTTGTGAAATAGAATATGCATAGATAACCAATTATTTTATTTATTTTCACCCATGGAAATCGCGCAAAGTCACGCAAATGTAAATACACATCAGACGTATGTGTCTATCAGAACTTATGAATGTATTCGTAATTTCTTTATATTGTAAAAAGAAATTCTTTAAATACTATGGTATTTCAAAAATTAGTGAATATGATATAACCAGAATAACCTTAGTTGTTCATTGTCGTATACGGTGTACAACGTGATGGTTTTGGGAAGGTTTATATATATATATATACATATATATATATATGTATATGTGTGTGTGTGTGTGTGTGTGCGTGTGTGTGTGTGTGTGTGTGTGAGTGATTGAAGAAATTTTGTGGATTTAGTGTAATCATATATAGTAATTCATCAAGCCCTGAATAATCTTCAACAAAATGCAGAAGGCACTGGCCGGAAGTTTTGCCCTATTTCGGACTCATCAGCAGTCCACATCCACTACCGAACATTTTCAATACAACGCAAACGCCATACAATCTGTACATCGGACTCAGTGACGTAGATGTCACAAACTAGACTCGATATAGCGCGCCACTCACCTGTTCCTTTAAAATAAAACTCATACAAATATGAATGGAATGTCATATATGGCGCAAGAACCACATTTTTTTTGAGGTGTAAAACCACTAAGCCGTTCTTCACGAGCATTAGCTTGGTCAAGCAAGGATATAGAAGTGAGGGAAGTTTTGCGGAATTAGAGTAATCATATACAGTAATTCATCGAGCTCAGAATAATTTTTAACAGAATGGAGTAAGCACTGGACGGCTGTTTCGTTCTATTTGGGACTCATCAGCAGTGCGCATTATGAAATTACCAAGAAAATCCAAATATAAAACAATTTATCTTGTGATCAAAATTGAGTGTATTTACAATCTTGCCGTTTGCATTAATTACTTTTTTTTAATCTGAGTAAACTTTTCTGAAAATGTCTCCATTGTTATAATACAATCCCTTTTTTTTGCTCAAACCTTCACTGATTATACACAGGGCTACATATATTAGGTTTCAGAGCTGTCTATAAGTAAAAAGTTGTTTTATTTTGGTAAGTGTTATGAAAAATCAAGAGTGGTCTCCCCTTGTTTTGTTACTCTCCTCTTTGTTAGAGCTATTTCTGTTACTTGGACAATAGAAAGACACTATAAACGAACGTTGTATTCTCAGTTGGATAAAGCTTTCGGAAAGCCGACACATGCGTACTTGTGTTCATCACTTTGAGCCAGAGAATGAAAAATAAGATTAACTGTGGAACCCCCCACACACATCAACTCTGCGGAATCCAATAATCGAAGGTTGTTTCATCTGCGGGGAAGGTGATGGCCTTAGACATTTTTGGCTTTGTTTTAATTGACTATCTTCAAAATGACTACATTATGAAAGGAGAGTACAATGCCATCTTGCTGAGGCAGTAACAAATGGCAATCAATACCAAACGACTAGAATAAAAATAAGAAAAAAAAACTATGAAGGGATCTTGTTTCACAGCATACAGATCGTTGTTTTCAATGGCTTACTGTGTGTGACAGTGACTTTTAACTGGTTGATCACCCACACTATTCTACTGTTTTTTCCCCTCATCTGATTATCATCTGTTCTCCATCATGACAAAACAGCTGGTGGTAATCTGCTATTGCTGTGATAATGACGTCATATCTGCTGTGCTTATCTTTTTGACCAAGAGGATAAAGGCCTCTTCAAAAATGGGATCTAAGTATTGAAACACCGATGGAAGTTGGACTATGCTGAAAAAATATACCTCATTTGGTACCATTCTAAGATAGTACAGGTTAGCCTATAAACTTTTCAGCTGACCTTCATACATATTTTTGCAGCATATAACATATATTTTTAACATACACTTACTTCTAAAACCTCTATATTTTGGATTTATTTATAATAATATTATATATTGGTACTTGCTTAATAAAACCTAAACAATCCAAGTTATCAATGAATGTGACTGGGATCAATATTAAAAACCTAATCTCGCGCGTAGACTATTGTTCATATATGCGTAGCCACTGAAGGTTTAAAAACAAAACATATGTGAATTTTGAAAGTATTGACTTGCGTAGAATCTGGAAGATTGTAGATTGACCGTTTTCTTTTTTTATTGGAACGTCTTCGTATCGACCTCAAATTTATGGTCCTTTGACTACTGAAACTGCTTGTCTATTCACTTATCTTTATTTTTGTTTCTTATAATATTTTCATTTTCCTTAGCTATCTATTTCTTATATCTGTGTGGCACGAATTCAACGCGTCCAAAATATCGGTAATTTGTCCTTACTTCTATATCGATTTATCTCTTTCTCTATTTCTTTGGTTTTTGTGATTTAATATTAGTGCACTTTTCTCCATATCAGACATGATTCCGATTTCATCAGGATAATTATGAATATTTTTTAAAATATTACTACTGTTTTTTCTCATTAAATTATATTTTACCGTTGAAGCGACACATGCTGACATATATCCAGTTCTGTTCTCTAACTACTAGTAACCATTAGAATTTTCTACGGTTAGAGTAAATGTTATTTTGATTATAAAAAAGTGAAATTGAAATAGAAGTGACCCTGAATAATATGTTCTAATTTTTCGGCTTTACAAATAATCCGTTCAAAACATTCAGGTTGGTAAATAAAATTCTTCAGTCTATCGTGATAGTTTTATCCATCTTTTCGAGTAACTTTTGCACTATTACAAGCGATCCACTGATTTTTAATAAGAAATGACCATCATCGTTTTAGGATTTTTTTTCGAATCTTATTTTTATATTGTATTATACATATCGTCTTACTGCCGTCTAGGCTGTAGGAAAACCTTACGCACCCCCGAATATGATCGAAGATTTGTTTTCTGGTTTCAGTTCAGAACATAATTAAAATCCGTCTTTCTGGATTACAGGTTCGAAGGGATGAATTGATACACAAGGATGTGAATATCTTAGGAAATCTCATCTTCATTTTCCGACTGAGACTCCCCTATAGAACTAAAGCTCAACTTGCAATTCACATCAGCTCGAATACGAAGCAAGTAAGGTTTTATCACCACCGAGAAGAACCTGGATTTTCTTCACACATAATGAACTGTTGTATACTCAATGAAGCTCATCGTCTTGAGCGTCAATTACAACTTAAGCAGATCTCAGACATTAAACAGAAAAATTATACAAAAAAGAACTGAAAAAAATTTTTCCTGCTCCATAAAAATAGATTCTCAGCATTGATCGACATTCACCAGAGTCAAATCAAAACAAAAATGGTCTGTCTGTGCCCCTGATGCCATTCTCCCTTTCCGAATGTGATAGTGTTCAAAAGTGTTTCTACAGTTTTGTGGGTGATGAATTATTTTTAACCCTTCAATCTCTTTCCTGATAAACCCTCTATACTCTATATGTATTTTAATGACAAATGTTCCCGGCGTGCAACATTCCCGGGATCCATCATTTCAGGCCTTTTACACGCTATTCCCCATACGTCAGATTCGAATCACCCTTGTTCCATTCGTATTCCCACTCAGAGATATTCTTCCTCAGAACTATTACACTTTAGAACCGAATCCCAAGAAGGTTGCTTCTCCGACCACTCAGATCATAAACTTTCAAGTTAAGGGTAAATCTGTCATCTATATTCCCATAATCTGCAATTCCAAAATCTGCAGAACAATAGCATTCAGTATCTTTCTAACTTGACTAACTCTTAGGCTTTATAAGGGGTGAAAACAGTATATAAAATATTATTTTGTTATTGAGATTGCAATTAACTCTTTCTTTGATAAGACAGGCTAATCAAAGTTACGAACTTCGTGTATGTGATATCATCTGACTTGTAAAATATTATTCAAATCAGAGAAAAAAGACAAGATAAAATTAGAGAAAGACAAGGAACCGAAGATTATTTTGCTTAACAAACATACTGAAGTTTGTTTCTAATTTCTAAATAATTAATCATAATTATAGTTAGAAAGCGCATGCTGTTGGGAATGATACCGTTTTCATTATGCAAAAGAAATTTAAAATCTAAAATCAGAATATCGCCTCACTAATATCATAAATTTTGCTTTTGAAAATGGCATGACAATCCTCGTTAAAATATAGATAGCTCTTTCATTCATTTTCGTTGAGCCATGCAGAATATTAAATATAGGTGACTTTTAAAAATTTAAAACTGCCATTAATCGTCAAACAAAACTGTATTTCATTCAATATATATCAGACGATTGCAAATGTCTGTACCTGATTAAACAAAGATGAAAACAATGAAAATCTGGCACGAAGATTTACAATGATCTGATACACACACACACACACACACAGAGACATATATATATATATATATATATATATATATATATATATATATATATATATATATATATATATATATATATATATATATAGATAGATAGATAGATAGATAGATAGATATGCATGCTTATGTCTGCGTATCTGTGTGTATAGCGAATGTGTGAGACTCTCTGCGTTTGTGTGCGCGCATCGGTGCGGAGATTGTAGTTAAAACATGGAAATCAAATAAGTAAGCATAAAACAAATTAATTGCGTTCGGAAAAGCTATTGCATCAATTTGAATTCCATTCAGTGGACAATATTGTACTTTTTTTAAATTGCTCCAATTGAGTTTCAATATAGAGCATCCGAATCACATTCTTTTGTTATTTGCTCAGCTGTATGTAGATTTACCACGAGTTCTTTAAATGGAACGTGTGCGAATGGGAAATTTTGGTGCCTTATTTTTTAAATTAAGAGTGTCAATTCCGAAGCAATCTCACTGGTCTTTTAGGACCGCTGAGATTGCATCGGAATTGATATTCTTAATTTACATTACCTTAAACAGGAAACAAGAAGGGATCTATGTATCTCTACATTTCAATCTATCAATATATATATATCTATCTATATGGTAACCAAAAAAGTCTTTATCGACCTGTATTTATTAAAACAAAGTGTACAACACTTTTGACATACAGTTAGTTCTCAAAGTCATCCCCATCGGCATCCAGAAATATTTGATATTGTGCCGCCATCTACGTAATCGCCTGCAGATTTCTTGGATGCATATGTGAGTGCCTGTGAATGTCTGTGTTTGTGAGTGTTTGTGACTGTGTGTGTCTGTGAATATGAGTGTCAGTGAGCGTATGTGATTGCCTGTGTCTGTGAATGTCTGTTTGTGAGTGTTTGTGAGTGTCTGTAAGTGTATGTGAATGTATGTGTCTCTGAGTCTATGTGAGTGTATGTGAATGTATGTGTCTCTGAGTCTATGTGAGTGTATGTGAGTGCCTCTGTGTATGAATGTCTGTGTTTTTGAGTGTTTGTGAGTGCCTGTGTCTGTGAGTGTCTGTGAGTATAAGTGTATGTCTCTGTGAATGTCTGTGAGTGTATGTGAGTGTCTGTGTCTGTGAGTGTCTGTGAATGTCTGTGTTTGTGAGTGTCTGTGTGTGAGTGTCTGTGAGTGTGAGTGTCTGTGTGTGAGTGTCTGTGACTGTGAGTGTTTGTGAGTGTCTGTGTCTGAGAGTGTCTGTGAGTGTCTGTGAGCGTATGTGTCTGTGAGTCTATGTGAGTGTATATGAGTGTCTGTGTCTGTGAGTGTCTGTGAATGTCTGTGTTTGTGAGTGTCTGTGAGTGCCTGAGTATAATTGTATGTCTCTGTGAATGTCTGTGAGTGTATGTGAGTGTCTGTGTCTGTGAGTGTCTGTGTCTGTGAGTGTCTGTGAGTGTGAATAAGTGTCTGTTTCTGTGAGTGTCTGTTTCTGTGAGTGTCTGTGAGTATGAGTGCATGTGTGTGTCTGTGTCTGTGAATGTCTGTGTTTGTCTGTGAGTGTATATCGCAAGTCTTGCTAATTTGCGAAGATTTCCCACGAAGGTTGTCGCCCAAGGAATGGAAGAGGCGGTAATCTGTTGACGCAAAATCCAGTGAGTAAGTGTGCCCCACAGTCTAGATGCTGTATGGTATCACTGGGTACCCGCGCCAAATGAGGAAAATTTATGGATATTCTCTGTTTTGGAAGGAGGCATCATCTTACAACTGTCACCATGGATTTTTTTTTTTTTACTGTGGGAAAAATATTGTTCAGTCATGCAAAATGATATATAATTTTAACTTTCTCTGAAATCCTCCTTCTTGGGGCAATTGTATGAAGATATTCGCGTTGATGCATCCCGGAACGTTACAGATTTAGTCCCCTAAAATCAAGGGTCATCTCGAACTATCGTATCTAACAATTCAATTCCCATTCCTGCGCGCTTTTCTCACATTCATGTCACACATATCAGATAATTACCCCCTAAGTTGCGTGGATCTTGAATCTTTTCGTAAGTATGTTAATTCTAATCACACCACTGCTATTGTAAAACAGATTCCAACCACTCTCAGCACTAAGATTAAACAATATAAACATCTTTAATAAAAAATAACAAATTGTATGAAAATGTTCTCCATAGAAGTGGTTTTAAAAATAAATTATCTCAATTAAAACCTATAAGTAACACAGAAATATCTACAGTGAAATGTAGACATAGAAAAAGAAGAAAAAATTATATGATTAATCGCCCCTTCTGCAAACTTTCAAATATTAATATCGAACAGTATTTTCTAAAGTTAATAAATAAACACTTTCAAAGAAAACCATCTAAGTAAGATCTTCAATAGGAAAACGATTAATATTAGCTACTACAGTACCAACAACATATATAAAATTTACAACTCATACAATAACCATATTTTTAAAAAATTCTATTGAATAATTGACCAGCTCATTCCATATATTTGGTTTAAAAGCCAGTTAAGTATTTCTTACATGCAGGAAACCATTCCTCTCTTGATGAAACCACAGTGCAGTCAGCCAACTCGCCTTGGTCAGAGGCGCGTGACTACAGATCCCCACGGTGGAAATCCTCCGCCCTAATCGCTACATTCAGTCTAGAAAAGCCTCGGCGCTGCGATCATATGCCATCACTGCAACGGCTGCATAGATAGCTACCTCTTAAATTAATTCCGATTTGTAATATTGTTGCGAGTTGAAATTAATTCCGAGTCGAAGTTAATGCTGCTCCCCATCTTTTCTATCTGAACTTTTACGGTGAATATCATATTAGTGTCTATTCAAAATACATATTTTGTGACAAATATTAGAAAACCATAGACCATGTAACCTTAAGATGTTCTTGGTGCAAATAAATATAAAATTCCTTATGATAGAGTGGGGCAATATTTAAACTAGATAATGTGCAAATACTTTTAAAAAGTTGTTAACAAACACTGGTAGGAACATGACCCAACACGGATTAGAGAAACAGAAAATAGTTACAATTCTATAGGATTACAGCGTCTTCTGAAACAAGAAGGTTTAAGCAAATAAGCCAGACTTAATTGTCAAAAACCAAAAAGAAAAGCGTTGCCTACAAATTGATATGGCGTACCCAGCTATCTGTAATATAGCAAGCAAGGAATTTAAAAAAAAACTGTCGAAGTATAAAGAAATTTGAATCGAAATAGAATAAATGTGGAAAGGGAAAACAAGAATTGTACCAGTTATATTAGATGTGTTTGTAATGATTTAAAAAAAGGAGCACGAAAGCCCATTGAAGAAAATCTTGGAAATTTCAGCATAAGTGAAACGCAAAAAAAATTTCTTGACGAGTATAGACCTGTTATACCGGAACGTACCTATTGCTATTGTAAATATACTCTCCCACAGATGGTAAGTAGTAGTAGTAGTAGCAGTCGCCATTGCGGCTTAGTGGAGTTGGTGAGTCAGTCGATGTCGGATCTTAAAGTATCAACCATTACAACTAGATTGCTGCGTCATTAACTATTATTTGAAGTTCCTAACGTTTTTGTACGTTGAACCTAATTAAGGACCGACTTAGTGAAATACAAGCCTCCACTGTGAAAACTACTCTACAACAAGACCACATACTAAGAATGTAACGTTAGTGATATTGTGAGAGTTAGAAAAAATATATCATGAAATGTAGTCATAACCGCAAAACATTACCTTCCTTAGGTCTTTCTGCAGGCTTGAGAGTTATATTACCATAGCAGAATTCAAAATATGATGATGATGATGATGAGAGGAGGAGGAGGAGGAGGATGATGATGATGACGATGCTCTATGACAAGATGTGGTCTTAGGATCGCTGCACTGTTGAATAATTGGCCAGTTCTTTCCATATATTTGGATTAAAAGCCAGTTAAGTATTTCTTACATGAAGGAAACAATTCCTCTCTCGATGAAACCACAGTGCAGTCAGCCAACTCTCCTTGGTCACGGGCGCGTGGTTGCAGATCACCTCGGTGGCAATCCTCCGACCTAACCACTGACTTAAGTCTAGGAAAGCCTCGGCGCTGCAATCATGTGCCATCACTGCATCGGCTGCATACATAGCTATAGGTCTAGTCTCCGCTATTGTTCTCGATGTCCGTTGAATGCATCAAAATGTTCAGGTATCCCTTGAAAGCCACTCCACACTTCGGAAAATCCTGATGGGGTACAGTTTATTCGCCAGTGTCTCATTTATCCAGCAGGAAGTACTCGAATTGATTGTTTGTACAATTATTAATGTTTATTTTTAACAGGCAGTTAAAACACGACACGCACCATGAACGGCAAATTAAATATATATGCTTTCAGTCTAGGAGATATCAATGTTCTGTTTATAAAACTCAAACATAGATGGTCTTGATAGTATATTTTCAGTTGGTACTTGCAAATTATTTTCATTAACATGGATATCACATGATATTCGGTTATCAGACATTTCCCATCAGTTGTATTACAGTCACCATTTTAAATTGCAAATATAGATTGTCAAACGATGGCTCTTGAAAAAGAACTCCTTGTAACGTTTGAAAGTAAAGCAAATATCCAACATGTAGGACTGCATACTCGGATTCCATGTAAAGCAGCTTTACTGAAATTCATGTTTGTGATATCTGGTCTACAATTTGCTCGTCATCATCTTTATATGACTGCTTCGTTTTAGGACGAAATTTTATTACTGTGACTAATATCAAACTCTGTGATCAGCAAAATAATATCCCGACATGCTTTCCCACCACACAAAGCAATAAAGTCGCTAATACGCAAAGGACTAAATACAATAGATGAAGGAAACTGATAAAATTCTACTGAGGGAAAAGGACAATAAAAATAATAAGATTGAAGGAGACAGAAAAATACGACTGAAAAAGATCCAAAGGCGAGAAGTTTTATAGAAGAATCTATTAGAATAGTTACATAGAGAAATTTTAATAGTGAAATGATGAGACCTACCTGCCAATCAAGTACGGTGGTTAGATTTAAGAATTCTATCTACCGAACTGGAAGCTCATCAGAGTAACTGCATTAAAAATATAGTTTTTAACAGTCACATAGGATGATGATGTTTCTCAGTTCATTAATCAGGTGTCAGAGCATAACTTGTATATGTCCTGGCATTTTCTAATCTTCAAGACATGTGGCCACCACTTAATACATTTAAACAATATTTTCCCTTGAATTTTTGTACGTGTGAGCGTCTATTCTTAATTTAGCATTTTATAAAAGAAAAATTAAATTAAATTTCGCCTTTAACACATTACAAGATATCTATATTAATGAGGTCATTTGAGTAAGCCTCGGGATTACATTGAACGCTTATTCATAATTTAAAATTCATCTCTTTCTCTCCCTCTCCCCCCTCCCCTCTCTCTCTCTCTCTCTCTCGATCTATCTATCTATCTCATTCTTTCATCAAACACATCTACATAAATGCACTAAATACATAGTTACATAAACACATAGTTACGAACACAAAACATACAGAAATTATATATATATTGCCGTCTGTGCATATAATAATAATAATAATAATAATAATAATAATATATATATATATATATATATATATATATATATATATATATATATATTATTAAAATGGCTTCAGTTTTTGCTGTCAATTTCTGTGCAGCATCATGTTTTGCGAGCTGATTCCAATTACAGTATCGCTCCTTTGTTTCTTCCATTCGTCTGTTCTACACCTGTCTAAGTTCTACGGCTATTGGTATGTTCAAACATACTTTCATTAAATATGAATTTTCTTTCCAATATAAGCAAAGAAACTTTATTCTTACGTAAATTTTCATTAGATTCCATATCTGGTAAAGAGTCGTAAGTTTTATCATTTTTTTCTTCTCCTTCTATATTATTGTAATTGACCATAAATGCAAAAAGTGCCTTAAGGATTGTGGAAAGCATTATATATATATATATATATATATATATATATATATATATATATATATATATATATATATATATATAATGCTTTAAAATATATTATATATATAAAATGATATATATATATATATATATATATATATATATATATATCATTTTCTATGATTTGCCGATAACATTTCAACATTCCTGCGTCTACACGGGCGCTCGAGCACCTCTGTGTGTGTCAGAAGCAGACTAAACGTGTATATTTGTCTGCGGATTCAGACATAGAATAGTTTTGTCATTTATAAATTATGTATAAGAAATGCTCGAACTTATACTGTAGTATATGAAACATGCCCTCACGTTTACAACTGACTTAAAATGGAACACCTCCATCGAATCAATAGCTGCATCTACCGCAAGGAAAGCTGGGTTACTGTGTCGTGCCAGTAGGATTTTCCCATCACAGTCCATCTTCACAATTTACAAATATACTATTCGTCCGTGCATTGAATACTGTTGCCATCTTTGGTCAGGTGACCCTGCAATTCATTTCTAGCCTCATGACAAATCCACATAAGACACATCCACATTTTAATCAGTGTGATCGCAGTGTAATCTCCCCTGACTTGCCATCTTGAGTACAGTTACCTTCTCCCCTACGTGACGTGGATTTCCTCTGTCATTTCTACAATTATTTTGGGGGCAACGGCACCGAAGAACTTTTTCCCCCTCTGGTGTCCGTCTACGTGAATTTAAGCGAATGCCTAGATTAGCCTCTAGGTCCCACCCTTTTACTGTTGAAATATTTAAATATAGCCGACACTTCTACTCCGACAGTTTCTTTTCTCGCACTTTCCGCCTGCGGAACTCCCTTCCGTTTACTTGCCTCCCTGATGACTGCAACTCTGAAAAGTTTAAACGCAACGTAAATCTTTATGTTTTAGAATCTCGCTCATATTTTTATCCTCCCTATACTCAGTCTTATCTCTAACTTTCAAGTCGCATTCCCGCCCTTCTTGAGGTGAAATGATTAAATAGAAAAAAAAAAGAAATAGAAGGCTAATAATGTATAATAACAATAAAAATTATTCCTTGAAACCTACAAGAAATCTATCGATAGAATTTCAAATAAAATTACATGATTGCAGCAAGCAAAGAATTACATGAAAGGCTAGAGTTCTTTGAATAAAACCTTAATAGTCCGATAATAACATGTTCATTAATAACTTTGAAATTTGAAAACATATATATTGCTATAGGATTTCGTTGAAATCGCCTTTGGTGACTAATTTATGAGTCTACATATGATTTATTTTGATAAATAAATTCCAATATTAAAGTATTTGTCGTCGTCGTCGGCACACGTTTGCATCCGAGTATAGGGAACGTTCTCCTTACTCCCTATTAACTTTCTCCCACCCCTTGGTGATAGTACCGGAGATGGCTGTAAATCAGTTTGATGAGGCTATTTGCGAGAATTTGATTTTGGTGGACAAATCTGCGCAATGTAGAAGCCCACAAACTTGGCTAAAAGCGCCTCCCTCGCGGCTCAAATGGGATTAAGTCAGTCGAAATCTAGCAAATCTGGTTGCATCCGGCTGTCGGATGATCATTCTGTCAATGTTCGCCTTGGATACGTATAGCCCGACAGATTAAGAAATTATGCTAATATATGTCTTAAAACCTTTTCCATATTCAGGTTTCTGACGTATATGTTTTTACAATGCTGTAGAAAAATAAGATGACAGGTGAAAATTTTGTCAACGGTATTAGAAACGTACAAATCAGGTGAACTGATGCACATATAAAACGGGCTAAAGCAAAAATAGGAACAAACTTTATATAATGTTAATTGTTTTACACGCGAAAAAAGAACTGGAACTCTCAATAAGTTTTTATATATATATATATTTATATATATATATATATATATATATATATATATATATATAACCCACTAATTATTACAGTACATTTCAGTATTAATTATAAAATGTCAGTGACAATAATAGGTTTTAAAATACGATATTAAATGCAACGTCATAAGGAATTAGTATTAATTACAGCATAGGTTTCTACTTTTATCCCATTAATGTCCTCTGATCTAAGAATTAGAAAGATTAATGACTAATTGAAAA
>CAHIKZ030001644.1:32500-45000 GCA_903632075.3 Acanthosepion pharaonis
GTTGTATCAATCTGAAAGTTAATTTTGTTACATATGGATTGACATTTTCTTTATGTAATTTACGATTTAAATTTCACGATGTAAAAGTCAGGCGACATAACTAAATTATGATATATACAGATATTATTTTTTAAAATTAAAAACTACTTGTTTAAAATCTAGATATTTTGATTTACATTTTACTCTATTAATCACATAAACATTTTCAAACATTAAAACACACACATACATTATATATATATATATATATACATATATATATATATATATATATATATATATA
The DNA here is from genome assembly GCA_903632075.3 of Acanthosepion pharaonis. NCBI lineage: Eukaryota > Metazoa > Mollusca > Cephalopoda > Sepiida > Sepiidae > Acanthosepion > Acanthosepion pharaonis. The sequence continues at coordinate 32,784 of CAHIKZ030001644.1, forward strand.
TATATATATATATATATATTGTTATTCAAGCCTCGTCAGACGCGTTCAGTTTCGTCAAATTAATCTTCAGTCTTGCATGTATATATCTATTCTCACTCCTCCCAGTTATAAGCAAAATTTTTATGGTTGACTCTCTGAGAAGAGATGACAATTCACTTATAAAAAATATGTAGTGAACCAAGATCCTGAAGGTACATAACATTAAATACATTTTTCACTTGCATTCCAGTTGACTTAGAATTTCCTCTCGTAAGTCCTACTATTGATAATATGTTTTTTTTAAAACATAAACTTTTTAGACTCTTACTTGTTAAGCATTTGTAAGAAGTGCTTCGAAAGAGCAGTATTTTTACACACAACCATCTTTTCCTCAAGCCCAACGTACATCGTCTGCAGAATTTATATTAAGATAACTAGCAAGAAAAATATATACAATACATATCAATAAATATGTGAGAATATATTTGTATTAATATATGTACTAGCGATTTATATAGATTGCCATATATTTCATAGTATAAATATTAGATAAATATATGAGCTTAAGTCTGCTTTTGTTATATATATCAGTGAGTGTACGTTAGACTTACTTTCACTGTTTTGACAGGAATTACTTATCTAAAAGTGTATTTTTGATTTTCCCATTTGAACACTTCTTGAAAGTCTCATGTTCCTACATTGCGTATGCGGTTTTAGAATAATTTAAAATAAAGACAAACATATATTGCTTAGGCGACTAAATGGTAAAGGAAAAATTTTAATGAAAACCAGTTAACAAGGATCAGGCATCTGAAAATTTCAGATTTTATTTAGAAAGATATCGAATACTTTTCCTCGTTTCATCTTTCCCAAGTTAATGAATGGTAACAACAAATAATAACTTCAAAGGCAAAAAATACAAAATGAATTATATTTTCGTTGTCTTAGAGACGATCTTAATAGTTTCTTGTGTCGTTCTGAATTCTGGAATGCAACAGGCAACAATGAATATGATCCAGCCAACATTATTAAAACATTGACATACAGACTGAACAACAGTCATCATGGGAGTAAACATTATATTTCTATATTTTGAGCTCCGAATGAATAACATTCTCGACCAAGGTGACGCGTTCTTTTATATGAAAATTGGCCATTTTGCCTAACATTCTTATTTTAAGGAATAATGAACTGTTTCCATTATATATCTATTTAATCTTCACTTTCTAAAATTATAAGATTTAATTATATTTCCTATTAGCAGTATACAAATACTGTCTAGGCTCAAATGGTTAAAAATGCCTCAGAACTATAAAATATTGAGGGTATACAAATATATATACATCTTTAAACATATATATATATATAGATATATAAACAATTAAGGTTATTAAATAGAAGTATATAGGATTTTCATCAATGATGGAACAAAAGGCGTTGTCCAAGTAAATTCTGCATTGGTGAAAGATTTTTCCTTTCATAATTTTAAATAAATAAAAATTAAAAAAAAACTTCCACCAAAAAATAAAAAATATATTTTATTCTTTGCCAAGAAACTGCAACAGAAAAAATGACTAGATATATGTTTTAAAAAAACATAATAATTAATATTAAAGGGTGATTTTTAGTATACTTCAAACAAAACGTTAGGAAAAAACCTTGATCAATATTGAAAAGGACGATAAATTGAAACATTTTTTACAAATAAAAAGAGATAAGATAAATATGAAATGAAATTAATCCGAAAGCAATTGGTAAATACAGAACCAGAATTTTCCTTATAGGTATATATAATGAAAATATTTACATATAAAGGGTGTTTCAATGTTGTGGGGAATAAATTCAAATAAATATATCATTGTTATTGTATTAATATATTTTAATAATATTCATCATCTGACAACATTAAATAATATGGGAAAATATTTTTAAACAAATATTAACCTAAATATGAAAAAAAACACATTAATAAATAAAATAAAAAAAATAAAAAATATATCAAATTATGAATAATAAAAATTATAATAAAATTAAATTATAAAAATAATTTATATATATATATATATATATATATATATATATATATATATATATATAAAATGAAAAAAGAGAGATATAAATAATATTAGGTTTATTTTGATAATTTTAAGTCAATCGAAATTGAAAAAAACCTCAAAAAAATGCAGAATTTTTTATTCGATTCGTCCTATATTTATATTCATCATAGTACGCATATAAAATCGCGAGAATTGAAAAAACGGCAGGGAATTTAAATGCAAACGTCCATTAACATAAAAAATGGTTTCGTAAAACAAAGTTGATTTTCAAATATGTTTATTAAAGCGCAGCTCGGTTCATAATAATTTTGGTGGAACTCATGAATAGATTCTCTATAACCGTAGGAATTACCCCCAATAGCCACAAATCTAATCACAATCTCGGTAGATGAATCCCAAATATAGGACTTCAGATGCTTTTGTTCAGGTTCAAACAGACTCGACAAAATTTTATTTAAAATATATATATATATATATATATATATATATATATATATATATATATATATATATATATGTATGTATGTATGTCCTTATAATAAAAAAACGGAGACGTCTCTGTATTACGAAATCCTATTAAATGACTTTTTGAAATTATGGCCAACAATATAAATGAGATGAACATTTCCTGGTTTCGCCAGTAAGTCTTTGTGAATATCCGATGTTTTCTTTAAGCCTTAATAAATATGTTACGTATTCATTGAGCTTATCTTATCTTTATGTCGTTCTGAGAATTTTGGTTTACATCACAGGGGGAATATAAAATATTTTTTAAATACAGCAAATATTCAAGATACGCTATAAAATCACGGTTAAAACACGAAGGGAAATTCAAATAAGTTTATGAAGTGTATATATCGATTAATGAAAACGTATAGGGATTAAAGGAATAACAGGTAACTTGAATCTTTTGCAATTAAATTTATTTCACTTCGATACTTTACCATATACTCTAGTTCCGATATGTGGACTTTACATTCTCTTTGTGATATGTGAGAGACTTCCCAACATTTCTCTGCGGATTTTGTATATACCTTGGAAATTTAAAAGTTTTTTTTTTTCTTCTGATCATCCAAATGAGGTGCGATTGTTCTGTCATCCACTTGCTTAAGCCCACTAGGTATGTCATGCGTTGTTTTCCTTGTCTCTCTTTCCCTCTATTTGACCCGTGAGTATCAGATTCTCCAGGCCCTCTTTCCTCATTATGTGTCCCAGAAACTTCAGCTGCCTCTTCCTGATATTAAGTATAAGCCTTCTCCTTGTTTGCAACCTCTCTAAGACCTCATCGTTGCTCACACGCTCGGTCCATGATATCATTAGCATTCTTCTGTAGAACCACATCTCTGTCGCCTCGAGTCTCTTCTTCATCTTTGAGGAAATCGTCCAACATTCGCTGCGGTAAAGAAGGACAGATGTCACGTAACAGCTCAGTATTCTTTTCTTTGTTACCAAAATGAATCCTCCTGTCTCGCAATACTCTGCCTAGCTTTTTTGGAACACGTCCTTGGCCATCCCAATACGTCTACGGATCTCAGTGTCGCACTTACCGTCCTCTGTCAAAATGTTTCCCAGATATTTAAACTTCTGCGTCTGCTTGATTTTAGTGTTCCCGATGACCAAATCGCATTTCAGGTTCATCCTTTTACTGATGACCATGCATTCTGTCTTCTTGTAGTTTATGCTTAGTCCTTTCTTCTCACTCTCCGTCGCTACCTTCTGTAGGACATTTTGTAATTTCTTTTCCGTGTCTGCTATCAGCACTTGTCATCTGCGTATCTTTGTGATTGACTATTTCTTGCTAAATCCCGGTAGGGTTTCCAATTTTCTCAGAATTGCCTCGCTGTATAGGTTGAATAACTTCGGTGAGAAGAAATTGCCTTCAACATTTATTTCTATTTTTGTATATTTAAAAACTTCATTTTATGTGTATTAATGCTTTTTGCTGTTTCGTTTGGGTTCTTAATTATTCAAATATCTTCCAAGAAATATATCAAAAGTTGCATTTAAGCAGGTCCTTAAAACAGTTATAACTTTGTCGAAACTTTTGCTTAGTAAAAATCTAAAACCTTCATCGTATTTTGCATCATTAATCTCTTTCTGATAACAGTGATCTAATGAATGTATTTACTTGTTCCGAACTATCTTTAAAGAATATATTTTAAAATTCAAACAAATTGTCCTATCAAAATGTTTCTTTCATTTCTAAAATTTTCTATTCATCGGTTTTACGGATGATGAGTTTTGTCACGTGGTTCATTATGGCAGATAATAAAGAAGAATTTGCAAAGTTTTTATTCGTTTTTAACCGAATGACCTGTTTCCATTATATTATAAAGATATCATGACTAGGGTTCCGGTATATCCCCATTATTACCCATCATTTAAAAGAACATTGGTAAGCATTTAGAGAGTTATTTTCTTCAAATTTCAATGAAAAACAAACCGAAAACTTCAAAAATTAAAAAATATAAAAAATAATTCAACAATAACTAATCTAATTATGGATATCTTATTAAGTTTTAAAATGTTTCTATAATTAATATTTATTTTTGCTGAAAAATTCAGAATGTTTTTTTAAATAAAAATTTAATCCATTTATGTTTTGGTTATTTTGAAAAAAACATTATTTTAATAAAAAAATAACAACTGTTTGATTTCATCATGTTTTTAAAATTTATTAAATGTTCAAAAACTTTATGTGATTTCTTTTAGTTTTACAATTACAAAAAAAAATCTTATATAATCAGTATTCAATTTTGAGAATCGGACAAGGAAGACGAAACAAAAATTTCTGTCTAGCATTTTTTTTGGTTAAATAGTTTTGGATGCAAGAGAAAATTTTTAGGAAAAAAAAAAATAAGAAATTTCTGAATCAAACTTTTTACAAAAAGGATCTTCAAACAGCAATAAGAAATCCAAGATTTTGAACGTGATTAAAAATGTTAGACATTTTATATAAAATGTTCAAACAAATTGTCTGAATTTTGAATTTTTGTCGATTTATGCACTTTTTTCCTATAGTTAATATATATATATATATATTATATATCGAATGCGATTTTTGATTATTTGAAACGGTTGGTGACTTAAAACATGAGAAAATTTTTTGAATTTTTGGGGATTTACAATTTAATTAATCACCAAAATTAAAAAAAAATTTTAAATATTATATTATATAAATATATAACCCTATATATATATAATATTTATAAACATAAAGTTATTTTATTTTGTGTGTGTGTATGATGATATCATTGATTCATAAATAATTAACTATTTTTAAAAATAAAAAGAAATTATTTAACAATATTAAATATAAGTTTTTATCAATATATCACAAACATATATCAATACAAACACACACACACACACACAGTAACACACAAAGAATCACACAAAATCATATATAATTTATAAATATATATATAATTTTTATATATAAAAATATACGTTTAATGAGGGAACCAACAGCCAAATAACTTTAAATAAAATAAAAATCAAAATATTTCAAAACAAAGGTAATTGTGAAAAACCATGTTTGTCAAACATTGAAAAGTGAATACAGAGAAGGATTTTAAAAAAAATTAAATAAATATAAACATATTTTACGGGTCTTGAATTTATTAAGCATTTAAAATAGACTTTTTTTCGCCCAGTTTTTATTTTTGTTGATGTTGAAAATCAGAAAAGCTGGAGAAAGATTTAATTTGATGATTTGTTGGCAAGGAAAAAGTGTATAAACTTAAATGAAAAGATACAAAAATTTGAATTATGAACTTAAAGAACAATTCATTACCCAATATATTATTTTCAAAGAAATTATAAAAAGTTTATTTTAGATACATTTAATTTTTTATTTTCTTTGTTTCTTTTCAAAAATCCACTCCAACAGACATTCATTATGATTATATTTGATATTAAATGAATTTATATGTGTCACATGTTCATTTTGTGTGTTGTGTATGTGTGTGTGTGTGTTGTTGAATGAATAGTTAAAATTTCAACTATGAGAATTAAAATTAATGAATAAAATTTATTAAAAAGAAAAGTTAACAAATTATAAAGGATAAAATTATTTAAAATTTTGGAAAACATATTTAATGGAAGAAAAGAATTTAAAATATTTTTATTTAAAATGCAAAATGATAATTTTTTTGGATTATAATATATATAATACAATATATTATATAATATATATCGACAAAATAAAAATTCAATAATGTCGTATTTGAAAATAAAAATATAAAAAAAGATATATAATTTTAGTTTGTAATTTTTATTTGGTGTTTTGTAATGTAAGATATGTCTAGTGTGTGATTTTGTTCTTGTTGTATGTTAATTTTGTTTTTTACATAACAGTTAAGAGATGAAAAAATAGATTTATATATATTTAATATTATTAAAAATATATGGAATGCTGAGCTTATTTAAATATAAAAGAAAATTTTTAAATGAGAAAAAGGTTTTTAATTGCATTATTCATGTATTTAAAAAAATATAATTTCATATTCCAATCATTGATTCAAAGGATATCAATGAAATATATAAATATATATTATATTAATATATATTTGCATTGCTTTTGTAATTTTCTTCAACACTTCAACAAATATTTGATATTTTCTAAAAAATATTTGTGTGGGAAAAAATGGAAAACTAAACTAACAACTAATAATTGATGCATTATATATATGAAAATATATATTTATATATATATATATATTAAAACCCAAATAAAAGAGAAAAACAGAAGATCCTAGTAATGTTATTAGCAGGTTTTTTTTTAAAAAGAGAAAATACAATATTAAAAAGAAAATATTATTAATTTTAATTATTTTACAAATTTGACGAATGAAATTTTCCGTTAATATAAAAATATATTATTATATATATATATATAAATATGTTATAATATATAAAATATAATATATATATATATAAATATATATATATATGAAATTTTTCATTCAGTGAGGTCAAAAAGGCAAGTACAGTTAATTTTTTATTTAATTTTTCTTGTGTTTTTCTGACAATTTTTTTGTTTCTTTTCATGGACAAATATAAGAATTGAGAATGTTCATATGTTATATATAGCGCTTTTTTATATTTTTAAATATTATCAAGGAAAAAAAATTATGATGTCGACATTTTTAGAGGATGTTCTGAATTGAGTTCAGTGTGTTGAGTGATAAACAAGTTTTCCGAATTTACGGTTATCACATAATTGAACTACGAGCTATCAAAAAATAACGATATCATCAACAAAATTTGTAAGAGGCATGATTATAGCATCACCTCCACCCACGATTACAGAATAGCAAATTTTAATGTTTTTTTTTACAAATGGAAGGAAATGAAGGTATTATTCTGTCAAATAATTCAAATATGGACGTTGAAAACTTATTCACAAAAGTAAAGGTTGACAAAACTATCGATATTATCCTCAACTCTATATACAATAATAATTCCATCCCTCCGCCATCCATCAAACCATATATCCTAAAAATTACTACATATATGCGTTTAAATAATATCCCCCTTCTATGACCATAATGGCAATATTTATACCCAAACTAATGGTGTTAGTATGGGGAAATCCATTGGTCCATGTTTTTTTAACTATTGCCAAAACAAAAAATAGATATTTACACAGGTCCACAAATATAAAAATATATTATATACGTAGATGATATATTATTATTTATGATAATATTAAAGAAATAGAGACACTTAAGACCACATTAGAAAAAACTCCGTATTAATTTTACATATGAACTTAGTTAAAAAATAATTTACCATTCTTAGATATTTGTTTCGTTGAGGTTAACAATTACTTTCATTTACATCATTATACAAAAACCCACCAGCAAAAAAAATTAGAATTACCTTAATTTGATAAAAACTGCGAATGTCCACTATAGGTAAAAAAATAGCTGTAATAAATATATATCTAAATAGAGAATACCAGAACTCATATGTCGACACTTATTTTCTCAAAGAATTTAACAACGTTAAACAAACACTAATTAACAACGGTTAAGACTATTTACCTTATAGACCAACAAATTAGAATATTATCCCCCAAAGGCAATTAATAATGATATTCAAACACACAACTAAAAATCACATACACATTTATTATAATGTTTATAAATGCATATATATATATATATATATAAGATATAATATATATAAGACATATTATAAAGAAATATAATCCTTCCTTTTGACCCGGATTAAAAAAAGACAAACTTATTATCTATTATAAAAAATTTAAGACGGCCAACCTTATCCTCAAAATAACAACACACCAACGAAGTCAAAATTACAAAAGAACAAACATTATCTATGAGTTCAATGTTTTATTTAAGGAACTGCGTTCCTCACCAAACCGGACTCATAAATAATTACATCATACACAACCACATGTTTATCCAGACGTCTTACATTACACCTATCTGATCACAGTTCCATCAGAACACATTTAAACACACACTCAGATTTACCTGACACTATTAGGAACATACTAGTAGAAAACACAAATATATTAACTGCATCCACTTGCAAAAAAAAAGACTAAAAATAATGGAAGCTCTAATAATAAAAAAAAGAAAAAGCCAACTCTTAACAATATTAACTATGAACAAAGCCACAATGTGCTAACCGTATTCGGAAACTAAAAACATCACTACCACACACTGAACATACACAGAACAACACACTCTACTAAGCTGATAATTGAATCATCCTTGATAATGGCTAAAGGTATAGCCGAAAGCGCTCGGAAATACAAAACATTCGGACAGTTCTTACACACCCTTTGTCCAGAAAAGAAAGCTCTTGTCAGAACACAAGAAAAATTAAATAAAAAAAGCTCAACCGTAGTACCTTGTCTGTCGTTTTAATGAAACATGCATATATTAAGTTTTAATTTATTCAATCATTTGAAATATTGTTAAAGGTTCCATATCATTATCATGATGAAATAACCAAAAATATTAGGTAATATAAAAAAACCCTTAGGGCGACGTTTGTCGTTATCTGTACATTGGACATCTTGTCGCAGAAATTTTGAATCCTTTATCTCACAATTATTGCGTCGGTTTTTTATATTTATTTTCTCGGAATTTTTTTATCAACTTTTTGGAGAGGTTTTTGAAACATTTCAGTATGGTTTGAAGCATCAAAGGAAAATTTTTTACCGAATATAATGCAGTTTACTGGAAAATTTTGGATTCAATATCTCGACATCCGACAATCCTAAAATAACTCTCAACCCGATTTAATGCGGAAAAAAATCAATTATTTCAATGAATTTACTCACTTCACTAAAAAAAAAAACGTATTGTTGACCTGACATTACATTTCAAATCAAAAACAAGATTCGCGAGATATTGGGCAAATTAACAGATTATCTACAAACTATAGGAATATGATTTTTCTGAAAAAATATGTTAAAATTTGAAAATTTTATTTTAGGTTCTTTAAATTTACATTATATATATATGAAAGGTTACAAACATTATATATATATATATATATATATATATATATATATATATATAAATATATATATATATTTAAATAAAAAACACTTACCAAAAAGTACCAGATATTAAATAAATTTCACCAGATATTCAGAAAAGGACTGCTTAAAGGATTTACCAATTAAATGACATGTCTATTTTTTGAATTTTGTTCATGAATTTAAATAATGTTATGTTTCTAGATAGGAATTTTTTAATTAAATTTTAGAATTTGATATTTTATTCTAATTTATATTTTATTATTTAATATATTACACCCCATATTAACTGAACTAAAATTTAAGTAAGAGAATATATGTGACACATGACGTTTGCATGTGTGTATTTGAAAATGTGGTGTATATTTTAAATAAATAATTTATTGAGACATGTTTATTTGATATTTAATCAAGTTTTGACTAAATATTTTCATTTGGATCCTTTCATATTCATATTAACAAATATTTCCATGTCATTATTAAAGGAAGAGAGAAAAAACTGTTTGATAGAAATATTCTATAATTATTGCGAATATTTTCGACATGAAGCAAAAAATTGTTTTTTTGTTTTTCTTATATTAAGTTCATCAGTTTTAAAGAGAAAATAGCTGTGTTCATCTGAAAGTTGATTTTTTTTTAATAGTGAAGTGAAGCACAAAGAGTTAAGTGGAATTCTTTTAATTTTGATTAATCTTCATTTTTATTCATCCATCTTTTTTTTTTTAAGGTAAGTTTAATATCATAATACTAACAGTATCGGAATACATAAATAATTATCAACACGCTAATTTTCTCTTTTCCATTATTAATGACCCCTCTTTTGTTCACGTCCGTTTTTTGGAAGTATCCAATTGAAAAAAACCAAAAACTTAAATTATTCAATAAACATATTTCAATACACATTTTTTATATAGATAGATAAATAGATAGATAGATAGATAGATAGATAAATATTAGTGGGTAAATATACATACATATGCAAAATATACACATATATCTTATAATTTTAATTCTTAGTATTTCTCTCGTCTGTTACCCCTCTTGAATTTTTGAATTTCTAAATAATTTTTGAATTAGATTAATTTACGGATTCCAATGGAATATAAAATAAATGACTTACATTAATATTATATATATATATGCACTAACGATCAGGCAATGCAAATTTCAAGAACCACTCATGGTAGAGTTTATCAGTGTGGTGCTGTTTGAGCGTTAGGAAAGGCAAGAAGTACAGTTGATAGTTGTTATACAAGAAAGATAATTGTTACCGATAAATATAATCTTTTGATTACTTTACCGTTGTTGATCTGTAGAATTAACGATACTTCTCCAGGCATAAAGCAAATATTAAAATTTCTCCTCATCAGATTAAAAAAAAACAGAATCAAACCAAATAATACTGGTATTCTATGCATATTTTTCTGACATGGTCATTCAAATTTAAATTTAGTGTACAGTTTATCGAATGTGATAACTGTGGGAAGATAGGATTTCAACTCTTCTTCGTTGTCCAGTTCACGCGTCAGGATATATTAGCAATTGTATATATGACTTTTCTAATTTCTTAACTTTTCATATTTCTTTAAAAAAAATAATTTATGTCATGTTTTTTTGTTTGTTTATATTGAAAAACTTCAAATTTTAATCTTTGTTATTTATTTATATTTAAATTACGTTTTATGTCTTAAAAATTTATATAGTTGTAGGCGTGTGTGTACAATGCACAAGTTTTGAATATATATATGTTTATTTCTTCTTTCATAATTTTTTAATGGTTTTCTTATATTCTCACTAAAGAATTTGATTTATTTTTGTCAATTTTTTTTTTGAATTATATATATATATATATATATATATATATATATATATATATATATATATATATATATATATATATATATATATATATATATATATAAATATATATAGATAGATAGATATAGATAGATAGATAGATATGTAGGAAGGTAGGTAGGTAAATGTTTTATGTGTCCATTTGAACAGAGTCGTTGTAAAGAGAATTCATTCATTATTAGTCATAAATATTAGAACGAAAGATGAAATGTGTTGTTTATAAAATATTTCAGATCAAATAATCATATAAAAACATAAAAGAAGTAATCCAAGTGCAATTTACGTGTTCGTTTTTTTTTCCTTTTCTCTATATTTTTACTCATTTCGTTCATTCTCTAAAAATCTTGGCCGTCCATTGCATATATTTCCATGTACTCTTAATAAAACCCATTGTCTAATAAATCATTACATTACAAGAAATCGGAATTGCATTTTCTTAAGAAAAACATATTGTACATAATTTTCATTTCCTAATATGAATGCATTCATTGCAGAAAGACAAACAGGAGATATTTTACTTATTTTTCAAATGTATAATAAAGCTTCATAATATATTTTATGAAATATTTTAATGTGTCTTCATTTTTTGGGGTTTACCGAAACCGTTTCTGGACATTATATTTTCGAGGGTTTCCTATATTTCGTGAACACTGACATTGCCAATTTACTTGATTGAAAATGAAAAATATAACACACTTCATACAAAATCTAACAGACATTTTTTTTTTCACGAACGGCACTGGAAATTATACAATATAATTTGTTGACGCTCAATATGGGGTATTGGAATTAATTTAAA